>CM047581.1:297048-323274 GCA_026184515.1 Peronosclerospora sorghi | reverse complement strand
GGACCTTCCATAATTCGTCCGGTCTTGATCTGGCCGGTGCTGCTCTGACCGGTACTGCTCTGGCCAGTACCAGTAGCATTTGATTGGTCGAAAACTTTCACCCAAAAATCCAATATTAATCCAATCATACTCGGAACTTCCATAATTTGTCCGGTCTTGATCTGGACGGTGCTGCGCTGGTCGGTACCGTACTAGTAGCATTTGATTTACCGATTTTTTTCACCCAAACATCCCGAAAGTAATCAAATCGTACTCAGACCTTCCATAGTTCTTCCGGTATTAATCTGGCCGGTTCTGCTCTGGCCGGTACCAGTAGAATTGATTGGTCGAAAATTTTCTCCCAAACATCCAATATTAATCCAATCATACTCGGAGCTTCCATAATTTGTCCGGTCTTGATCTGGCTGGTGCTGCTCAACGTAAAAAAACAGCATAATCAAGCTCGATTAGCTGAGGCAGCTTGTCTGGTCTTACACGCATGGAAGACTTCCACCACTATTGTCTTTTCATTCAATCAGATGTCGCATCGGACGGGTCGTATGCGTAGAACATAGTTAATAACCCTCTCGATCAATAAAATCTATTGATCACGCCATTCCTGGGGTTTGCTTCAATTATTATCTAAAAAGCATGTGCACTTGATCATTCGAGACCCAATCTAACGTTACTCCATATCCATATCATCAGTCGTAAATTCATCATCTCATAATCAACAGTTGCCAATTCATCACTCGAAATCATCCCACATAAATTCATCATCAAAATCAGTTCTCGTAAAATCATCACTTCGTCGTAGTTTCATCAGTCGACTTTTCCAATCGTAGTCGAAATTTTCGTTAGTCGAATGTGCTGATCATGAATTAGTTGGAGTCATCATCCACTTGAATCACACCAAATCAATGCCTGTTGATCATCCTTTGTTCAAAGTCCTTGAACAACGCATCGAAATTCAGATTGGCCTCGTCTACCAACGACGGCTCGTCATATCCCTTCCAGTAAACCTGATATTCACAGAGTGTCCGGCGTACCTATGTTTTCAGCCAGATCGGACATCTGTGATCCGATCCTCTCAAATTCATCCGGTTTTAATGATCTCTCCCAGCTGTCTTCCGGTAGCAAAGCTTCATCGAAATCGAAGCGTTCTTCTACTCCCGTTGATAACACAGTCGTAGGCCGATCAGGAAATTCTTTTACAACCTTCAGTTTATACAGATGCACTATTGGAAATAGCCGATAATCAGTACCACTCGTAATCAATCTCGCTGCATGATCGTCGATCACCTCATCCACTCGGAACGGACCATGCCACATGTGAGCAAGTTTCTTCGGATATCCCTCTTTTACCCGTACGAATGTATAACCATACCATTGATCCGGCTGCGATCAGGTGCGGTCGTACTTGATCATTAATATTCTTGGCCCGATAGGCCATAGCTTGATGCAGTTGATTACTAACTTGATCACGGGCGTAGCGATAATGCTTCTGTAGATTGTACCTCCACCGGCGAGCATCTCAGTCCTTGTGTCGAATGCTACCAAGTTGTAACGTTGACTCCAAAAATGATCGAGGATCCTACCCATATGCTAGCTAAAAAGGCGTATCTCCTCAAATTCAATCAGATGTCGAAATTCAGCGCGAATAATATCTGTTTTGCATACGAACTCCAATCTTTATGATCAACCTCGGAAACATACATCTTGATCGCTCTCTTGATAGTCTGAACCATTCTCTCCGCTTTATCGTTAGCCTGCAGACGATACGCCATAGATGCACTCTGCCGTTGTCCCACGATCTTGTTAAATACACAAAACATCTGACATGAAACCTGGTTCGCGATCATCTCTGATCACCTCGCTAGCTCCAAATCTCAGAAGCACGCATTCTTTGTAGTTCTCGGCAACTTTCTGAGCAGTTCGCGATGATCCGGCCTTCGCATCACCATACCTGTAAACAGATCTGTCCAGATCAACAATTCCGTATGCCCATCTGTTGATCGCGGCAACCATGGGATGTGGTTCATAGGTATTACTTGAAATGGATATGTCGCATCGACATTTCCAGGCGACATACCTTGATCACAGGTTGCCCTTTTCCAGTTTCACAATCTTGACATTGACTGACGAATAGCTGTATGCTTCAAAAAAGCCGTTGCCAATGGAATTATCTCCTGATTCGTCGATACGTTCGCCCTATACACTGATGTCCTTCCTCCAAACTAACGTGATTATGATGGAGGACCTCAGCGTGTAGAGTTTCCGGTAGAGCCAACTTGATCTGCGAATTTCGATCATCTAGATGATCATGATCATGGTCCATACCTTTCAGTGCATTTCGACAATAGATCAACAGGCCCTGATCATCCACATCGTACTCATCTGCGTTTTTCGAGAACTCCTTGACCTCGTCTATGCTCAGTTGCGAGACGTCGCCACGCGAGTAATTTTGCAAATCTCAAATCCACTTTTCTTCGTCCTGAGCCTTTCTAACACGTTCCGATATGGGCCTTTTTATTGCTTCTTCAGTTAACGTGGATAGCTGGGTAGAGCGTCGATTATTAGATGATCGCGTAGTCACCAGAACTTGTGGACCTGTAGGGTCTTCTGTGGTGAAGTGGGATCTATATTTACAACATGTAGTATGTGATCGCAACATATATTAATTTATGG
Source organism: Peronosclerospora sorghi (assembly GCA_026184515.1). Taxonomy (NCBI): domain Eukaryota; phylum Oomycota; class Peronosporomycetes; order Peronosporales; family Peronosporaceae; genus Peronosclerospora; species Peronosclerospora sorghi. The sequence continues at coordinate 320,607 of CM047581.1, read as the reverse complement.
TATATTTATTTACACCAAGTCTCTAAATACTAGCACAATGTTGCTTTTTACGCTGGCGATTTCCTCAAGCACATGTCTGAGAACATCCCATGTGCTCATCAAAAAAGTATCAATTACCACCTTCTTGTCTTGTAAACGATGGACATTAGCATCAAAGACCGTTGTGTGCTTTCATCACGTGAACAACTGTTTCAATAAAGTCGTGGTAGCCCTAACACATCCAAGAATGCAAGTGTTTTAGTCAAAATGCTGTGCTCTCTTGAGTAACATCAACTAATAAAATCAAGACACAGGCACAGCTTACATGCACTACGGCAAGTCCAATCCTGGCAATAAAGTCAACGAAAGGTCATGCGACTTTGGCTCCACAAACTGTCCGGTGCAATATTTTGTATCTATGGGCGCTAGGGCGCGGGCAGTAGCGGGCTAATTAGATCATGAAGACAAACTGTCAGCACCACTACAGAAAGCCAAGACACAGACGCATCTTACATGAACAACGGCAGGTTCAATCCCAGCGGTAAATCCAACGAGAAGTCATGTGCCCTCGGCTTCGCAAACTGCTCGATGTAATATCCTGCAGTTATGGGCGCTAGGGCGCGGGCAGTAGCAGACAAACCAGATCACGAAGACAAACCGTCAGCACTACTAAAGAACGTCAAGACACAGACGCACCTTACAAGCATAGCGGCAGGTCTGATCGTGGTGGGGAATCCACGGAAAGACATGCGCCCTCGGCTGCCCAAATTAGTTTGGTATTCCCGATTGTTCTCAAGTGGTTAAGTATTTATTTTCATTTTGGAAGAACAATTTCAGCCAATCAGAAGCGACCCGCGACGGCCACCTCGACGGACATCTCGCGATGGCCACCTCGCTGCTGATTGACTTATGATTGGTATGAATGTGGAGATATAAATGGATATTTTCAGCCAATCAGAGGCGACCCGCGACGGCCACCTCGTGACGGCCATCTCGCGATGGCCACTTCGCTGCTGATTGACTCATGATTGGTATGAATGTGGAGATATAAATGGATATTTTCAACCAATCAGAGGAGACCCACGACGGCCACCTCGCGACTGATTGATTTATGATTGGTATGAATGTGGAGATATAAATTGATATTTTCAGCCAATCAGCAGAGACCCGCGACGGCCACCTCGCTCAATCAGATTACAGAGGGTCTCTAAAATAACTGTCAAGGACGATTAATCAGGTTACAGAGGGACTCAGTGGCAACTGCCAAGTATTGAAGTCAGCGCTGAAGTAACCAAAAAGTAGTGGGTGAAAGAAGTGATTGACTTTGATGTAGGAATTAGGAACACTTAACAGAATCAAATTTCCCCTGAACCCAAAAGATCTCTGGCGGCCCTCTAAAACCTTCTTTACTGTTCCAATACAAAAACCAAGTGTAATACAAGGAAGTCGTTGAGTGAACGCCCAAGCAAGTGGAGCAGAAGCCTTTAAAGCTAGCTAGTGTTGGGGGCAGCCTGGAACTACTCTTGGGAAGTGTGTCCCTAGTGTGTTTGATTGATTTGTTGGTTCGGGCGCTAGTACTAAGTACCCGGGAAGTAAAGCAAGGAGGACTGGATTATTATCTCCTTGTGTTGTTGATTAAGTGGATTTATTAAAATTTCAACTCCTTCACGACACTTCCTTCCACGTGATCACCTCCGGTAATCGGTTGAGATTCATCAATTCAGCGATTTTTTATCCTCGACAAATTCGCAGTGGCTCTCATCTCGCATGGCTGTGTTGGTGACGTGATCGGCACTCTTGTTACATTCTTTTTTATGTGCAACAGATTGTGATCAGGTCATTCGCGAAGGTGTTTCAATGGCCGCTGCTGCAATATATGCAGTCGCGGTGCTTTTCACTCCATTTCTCCACGCATTTGCTTGATCACCAAATTTGAGTCTCCACACATGATCAGCCGTCCTTTAGGATAGGACGCCAGTAGATCCAAACTTAGCAACAACCCATGATTCAGCCTCATTCACAGTGATCTTTGGGACATGATCGGTAACTGCGATCAGTACTTTACACTCTGGTAGCTTCCACACAATCGCGCCAAATGCACCAACACCACGCTTGACACTAGCTGATCTATCAGCTTTATTGGAGCAATCTTGATCAGTACTTTGTCAATTTCGGCGCGAGGAGTGATACTTGCAGCTAACGCCCCTAGTACCTCCCCTTTGTGGTGAAGCGGACTCAAGAATTTTGGTTGCTTTGTGTCAGCAGAAAACCGATCGGCTTATCGGCGATGGGATTGGTGAAAATCAAGGAGGCTTTTGGGCCAATCGTGTGCGAGAGGTGTCAAGAACACGGATTTAGGTAAGTCACATGATACTGCGTGTACTTACATATTTTCATGTTTGTACATATTGGGGACCATAGGGAGATAGGATTGGTTAGTTTAAGTTTTACCAAGTTTAGGTTTTACCGAGTTGTTCTTTGGTCTTAACTCAACAAGAAGTCGTTTCTTAAGTACGCTAGTCGCCTCCGCACGACGCGGAGTGTTTGGGAGGAGAGGGTCGAGTAATCCCCTCTAGCTCGTTATACCCGGCCGGGACGCGTTACAGGCGCACTTGGCCAGCCGGAAGTCCCTCGACGGGATTGGTCGGCTTCACAAGTTCAAGTCACGCATGTTTGGAACGTGCAATCAAGTTATTGGATTATTTCGTGGAGATATCGTTCGTGTAGTTTATCATGTTCTCATTGGATCTCCAGATTGGAATATTGGTCTTTTATTCTCGCATTGGTTGGGCTCTACGAAAGGTTAAGCGATCTGCCCTTTGGAGTATACTTACTCTGAGTATAATTGGTCTCCCCGTACCCAGGGTGAAGAGTTCCGCCCAGGGTACATTACCCAGTACGGTCTCGCATTTTAGACCCAAATCAATTTCACAGCTACGATCCACCAAGTGTGCAACCAGCCCATTCCATCGGGCACACAAGGTGAGATGGAGACGCAGAAATCGGACCAGGCGTCCTATGCTGATGATCGTTCGTCTGCTAGCAGCGGAATATCAGATCGGATCGTAGGCGAAGGTTCGTGGGGTACCTCCCCCCGTCATTTGGAAGGCCGGGCACGATGTTGGTCAGGTTCTCGACACTAGGGTGTTCGATTTTGAACTTGACTCCACCACACCTTCTCCATGGACGCACTTTTTAATTTTCAGATTCCACTGTGATAATATCGCAGCCCACTTTCCAAGTTTCCCGTATAACCCGTGAGACGTGGGTAACCACTTCAACGTAGATCGACGCGACAAGACAGTAACGTCTTTCCAACCAAAAGCGTATAGTAAACATCCAAAATTCGCAGTAGAGCCAAGAATTTTTTTTTCGACGGGGCTGTAATTTATCTCTCCACTTTTCAGCGTCCGACTCGCAAATGCGACGGGGCAATACACTTGATCATATCCTTGAACTAGCGCTGCAGATACCGCCCACTTGCTAGCGTATACTACGATCATCGATGTTTTGCCCTGATCGAAGTGATGCACGGTTGGTGCTGACGCTATTTTCGCCTATAGCATACTGAACGCCACTTGTGCCCTGATTAGTCGATCACGTACGAGATCAGGATTTTCGCTGATCGATTCTTTAATTCTTGATAACCCGTCTCTCTTAATTCGTACAACACAGCAGCGTAGATCTCGAAGTCTTCAATAAATCGGCGATAGTAGTTAAGGCTTCCCAAAAATGATTGCATAGCACGTAAGGTGCCGGGAAAAGGCAAATAAATTAAATCATCCATATTTTTGGGGTTGGTTTTCCAAACCTCGAAAAGATACATGATGTCCCAAATATGGAACCTTACCCGCCCCCAGTACAATTTCGCCACGCTGATCGACAAATTCCACTGATCACACTTTTCCAAGAATCTATTCACTTTATAGCACAGCGTCGCCCATGTAGGAGCTGGTATTAAAATTTCATCAGTTTATGATCGTCTCTGTAACTTAAACGGACCTTGTTCTTGATCAGGTTCTCCCGCGGTGAATACATCGGTAGGCTTCGTGAGATAGGTACTGTTTTTAACCTTGAGGTACCCATACAATGCATTGTCGATCAACCGTTGATAGATCTGCGGGGCGTTTTTAAGTCCAAAGGGCATACGATTCTACTCGAAAGATCCAAAAGGAGTTACAAAAGCCGATATCTGGCGAGCTCGGTCGGTCATAGACACGACCCAAAAATCACTTGCCATATCCAAAGAGCAAAACAATAACGACTTGTCTAAATCTTCGAGTATATCGGCGATCAAGAGCATAGGGTATACCATTAGCCGCGTGAGTTGATTTACCTCGCGATAATCAATGCACAATCGAATGTCCTTTCCATTCTTCTTCACGATGATCATTATAGGTGATGCCCATGGTGAAATCGAAGGTTGGATGATCTTGGTCTCTAATAATCCCTTGACCAGGACCGATAATTTCTCGCGGAATTTCGAAGCAACCTTCCGGCACTTTTGAGCGATCGGGCGCGCATTGCCTACATCAATATCACAAATCACTTCGTGAGCAGTAGGAGGCAATGCATTCCCCTTTCTGATCAGCAGACTTTTTTTGGACCGGATTATGTCGCGCAGCTGATCAATGTCTTCCGCCGTGTTGATCAATGGATCACCAACTTCAGATCTTCCTTGGTCACCTCTTATGTACCCGTAGACACTTCGGGCAATGTAGCCAGTTGCTTTTCCAATTCTTCCACAAACAAATCTCCTCCATCATGGTAGCACACTTGATCATCAGTCGGGACCATCTCGAATTCGTTGTCATTGGTTGGGGATGGTTGATCATTCATATTTCGGTCATGTTTATTACATATAGTAGATCTTCCTGTCACTTGATCAGGGATTGGACAATATAGACTCGGTGGTAGATCGAACTTTCTTGCAATTCTTGTGATCTTCCGGTCAATAGCACCGCAGGTGCCTTGATCACGTCCGTAGGTCGTGTTAAAATTCTAGGAGGAATAGTATAATCCTTTTTATCAACCATGGGGCCTTGATCAACACTTTCTTGATCGTCCTATTGTGATGGAGTCAAGTTCAAAATCGAACACCGTAGCGTCGAGAACCTGACCACCATCGTGCCCAGCCTTCCAACTGACGGGGGGGGGGGTACCCCGCGAACCTTCGCCAACGATCCGATCTGATCGTCCGCTGCTACCAGACGACCGATCATCAGCATAGGACGCCTGGTCCAATTTCTGCGTCTCCATCTCACCTTGTGTGCCCGATGGAATGGGCTGGTTGCACACTTGGTGGATCGTAGCTGTGAAATTGATTTGGGTCTAAAATGCCAGACCGTACTGGGTAATGTACCCTGGGCGGAACTCTTCACCCTGGGTACGGGCAGACCAATTATACTCAGAGTAAGTATACTCCAAAGGGCAGATCGCTTAACCTTTCGTAGAGCCCAACCAATGCGAGAATAAAAGACCAATATTCCAATCTGGAGATCCAACGAGAACGTAACAAACTCCACGAACGATATCTCCACGTAAAAATCCAAAAACTTGCTTACACGTTCCAAACGTGTGTAACTTGGGCTTGCGAAGCGGACCAATGCGTACTCCCGTCGAGGGACTTCCGACGGGCCAAGTGCGTCTGTAATGCGTCCCGGCCGGGTATAATAAGCTAGAGGGGATTACTCGACCCTCTGCTCCCAAACACTCCGCGGCGTGCGGAGGCGACTAACGTACTTGGCAAAGATGTTAACAACTTCCTTGTTGTTGAGTTAAAATGCCAAAAATCCAAACTCGGTAAAACCAAAACTAAACAATCCTATCTCCCTACGGTCCCTAATATGTACAAACATGAAATATGTAAGTACACGCAATATCATGTGACTTACCAAGATCTGTGTTCTTGACACTTCTTGCACACGATAGGCTTAAAAGCCCCCCTTGTTTTCCACCAATCTTGAATCCACTTCACCACAGCCTCCCCTGAATTTGGTCGCAGCCGCACCACCAGTTGGCATCCCAGATCTTCGCAGTAGTGGACTTCTTCACCGATGGACAGATCTTTGAATCCGCCTTCGCCTGGTATTTGTCCTTGTGCACCTGATCATCTTGTAACCTCTCTTGACGCTCGTTGCTGCAGGTGCCCTGTGTTCCCCATATCCTCATGTCAATTCGCCTTCCCGATCGGCCCGATCTGGCAGCCCTCGCAACACTCCAGATTCCGACACACCGGATGGGCATCAGATCGGGGTCGATCAGCTCCGGAAAACAGTCCGGGAGCTTCAGTCGCAGTTGGACGTTAATAATTCATCACTCCTGCAGCTGCGGAAGGAGGTGGATACTTTGATGCCCATGTCCACGAAGCTCCAGGTGGTGATCGCCGATAACGCGCATCTCCGGGCCCAGACCGCCGAACAAACGACGCGAGGTAAGCTGATCGGTCGTTGTCTTCATCTTGGGTCTGGTCTAACCTTCCTTCGCGTGTAGATCGGCTGCCAACCGACATCGCCAGAGCGTTTGACGGCCTACTCGCGGCTGATCGGCAGTCGCATGACCACTGCGATCAGCTCCGACCGATCTTGGGCGGGATGATCGGCTCACGCCCCTATCGTCTCGCTTGGAGGCCTACAGGTCACACCTCCGGGAGCAACTTGCTTTGGTCAACCGGCAGAGGTTGGAGGATCAGTCCGATCGGACTTTACTCCGCACATCAGGGTGACCTGTAGAGGCATATCGGCGAGATGCAAGTCGTGGTCAAGGACCAGATCGAAAAGGTCGAGTCCTTCCAGAGCCGATCGGACGCCTGGACTCAAGAGTCAAGCCATCGTTGGGCGGCCGTTAATCGGTGCCACCAACAGCTGACCGACTTACTGTACCGGCGTCCGGCTGCAGGTTCCAGCATTGACCGATCTGCATCGGCCGCCCTGATCGATCTGCACCAAGATCGGAAACGACGCCATTCATTGGCCAAAATCGACATTCCAAAACTCACAAAGTTTCCAAGAAGCGTAAGGACGCGTCGAAGGGATCAAGGGCGCGGGGCATAGCGTGCGACTCCGAACTCGAGGAGAAGCGAGCGGTGCCTCAAAAGAAGGACAAGACGCAGGCGCATCCTCCAAGCCCAAGATCGGACGCAGCCGACACATCTACCATCGACAAATCGCATGCGCCCTTGCTCCCCCGCGCTGCTCACACCAAGTACATGGAGATCTCCTCCGGAGAAGACTCGGGGAACGGATCGGGAGATTCCGAGTTCTTGTACAATGCTTTGTGCAAGTCCCGATCCGATCAACGCTGAGGTCCTGTTCCAGCGAAGCCTGCATCGGGTGCTGATGAGGTGATCAGCTCCCAGGGTGATGGTGTTGCACGAACGCGTGCGTTAGCATAGTCGGCGCCTTCTTTATAGCCCGGCATATCTAATCTGCGCCATCACTCCCGGTTGAAAGGGTGTCGATTGGAGATCGGCCTCTTCCGTCGCTGACTTCGGATGTCGTTTTGCCATGGTCACCGGGGCAGATCGGTAGCTTGCACCGATCAGCCCTAACCAAACAAGATCTGGCCCGGTCGATGTCCCGACCTGACTTCTGGCTCTTCCCTCCAGCTTCAAAATCCCCTGACCCGTCTGCGTGGATGGAGGATGTAATCACAGGGTTGCAAACCGCCCGTCTGTATGCAGATCAACCATGGGCAGTGCTACTCGGCGCCAAGTTGGACTCCATGTTCGCGCCGACCCCTTGGATCGATTCGCTTCTGGGTCGGCTTCGGGCTTTTAATACAGCTCACTGCCAGGCGATCTAGGAGTACAACCATTATCTCGCGCTTCCTTCTGGTCAAGCGCTACGTGATCAAGACCTTATCATGTATAGGAAGCTCCGGAAACAGCGCCGGAGTCGGGCGGGCGAGGCCTGGCTGAGCCTCTGCCAGTTTATTATGGAAGGGATGCTGGCCTGCGAGTGCGACATGGACATCTTCTTGTATCCGGTGTTCCTTCACATGGCCAAGCGTCGCGTTGAGAGCGCCGGGGCGTTGACCGAGGACGGCATCTGGTATCCCGGTCTTCATTGCGACGTGCCGATCACAGACCTGAAAGACGCCTTGATCCAGATCGATCGGAAGGAGCCCTGGCGCAATCAGCATCAGGACCAGATCGAAGACCATCCGTCATTGACTATCGGTCGTCTGTGGGGTTACTGCGAATCTTGATGCGGCAGTTAGCTGACCAGATAATCCATAATACATGTCATCATTCTTTCCAAATTCCTGATCACCTGATCACTTGACCAAATTTCATCATTTTCTCCAAACTTTTACCAACACGTTATCACGCACAGTTTCCATCCACATCGCGAAAATTATCACCACATTCGTCACTCCACTACTCCAGTTCATCACAGTTGATTACACTAATTCACAATAATTCAGACCTTACACATATTCACACCGATCGGTATACTGATCGGTGATACTGCGTGTCTTGATCTTCATCTTCTTGAGTCTGAGTCACTGCGAAGCGATTCCGACTGACTCGTTCTCGCTCGAACTATCGTAGCAGTGCTCCACAATTTAGATCGAGCTCGTCGATCCAAGTTGCTTCGTCATGATCCTTCCAGCTGACCAGATATTCTCGGTGGGTGCGACCGAAACGCGTCTTCTTGACCGATCGGACATCTAGCACATTTTCCACCTCGAATTCGTCGTCTTCCAATGGCCTTTCCCAACTGTCTTCCGGCAGCAGAGCTTCGTCAAAATCGAATCTCTCCGCTTCGTCCACCACACAGGGTATTTAGGCCGATCGGGTAACTCTCTGACTAGCTTCAGTTTGGACACATGCACGATCGGAAAACTTTATAATCCGTACCGATAGTGATCAGACGGGCAGCATGCTCACCGATCAGCTCTGCCACACGGAAAGGACCGTGCCACATATGAGCCAACTTCTTTGCATAGCCTTCCTCGACTCGATCGAGGTATAACCATAACCTCTCCTCTGGTTGAATACCATGAGGGCGGACCTGATCGTTATTCCGATCTGCTCGATCTTGCGTGGCCTGACGCAACTTTTCAATGACGACTTCTTTCGCATGCTGATAATGCTTCTGGACCTGCATGCGCCAACGACGGGCATCGCGATCGCGGGTCCGAGTGCAGACGATAGTTATCGCCGCTTCAAGTGTCGATCGAGGGTCCCATCCATACGCCAGATAGAAAGGCGTTTCCCCTCGGACCCGATCGGTCGAAGAGTTGAGTGCGAATACCAGTATCTCTGAATACTCATCCCAGTCACGTTGGTCTGGATCTGCCACATACATCTTAATCGCCCTTGTTATTGTCTGCACCATGCGTTCAGCCGATCCGTTCGCTTGCGGACGATATGCCATCGTCGCGCTCTGCTTCTGGCCTAGAATGTTATTGAACGATCGGAAAACCCCAGCCATAAAACCGAGTTCCCGATCGTGTCTAATAACTTCGCTGGCGCCGAACCTTCTGAACACGCATTCCCCGTAGCTCAGGGCGATCTGCTCCGCAGATCGGGATGCACTAGCCTTTGAAATCAACAGACCGGTGAACAGGTTGATCCAGATTAGCAGTTCAGTGTTGCCGCGTGTCGATCTGGGTAGCGACGTATGTGATCCATTGCTATCACCTGGAAAGGGTAAGTAGCCTTGATATTCCCGGGTGATCGCCCCTTGATTATCGGTATGCCCTTTACGGTAACCTTTCGCAATCTGTGCAACAGCCCACATATTTCTGCACGCTCCGAAAAAGTCCTCTCCAGTGAAAGTGGGCCCTGATCTTGTGGTATGTCCTGCCTATGCCTTGATGTCCCCCTTCTAGACTCACATGGTAGTGATGAAGGATATCCGGCTGTAGCAACTCAGGGATCACCAATTTCGCTAGTCGATCTCGATCGGCACTGTCTTGATCAATGTCACGGCAGTAATACAGCAATCTATTGTCGTACACATCGTAACTGTACGCGATCTTGGTACACTCTTCCGCCTGATCATTTGTTAACTTGGACATTTCACCGCGCAGATAGGCCTTCAAGTTGACGATCCACTCTTCTTCGTCTTGCGCCTTGAGGATCCGTACCGCCTTTAGCTGTTGTACAACGTACTCACTCAGCCTTTCCTTTGGGGACAATCGGCGAGACTTCCGAGTTCGCGATCTAGTCTCCGCCGTCACATGTACCGGATCGGGGCTTTCCTTGGTCTTGATCAACTCCGGGATCCTGTTTATGTTCATAAGTTCATGTAGAACGGCCTCCTCGGTGATTGTCCCCCGATCTGTTCCTTCATAGCTTGGGTCGCGAGGTGATCGGCGCTTCTGTTCCAATCCCGTTTCACGTGCATAGCTCGTGGTTGGGATAGTCTTTCGGTGCCTTCATCACCCGATCATTCAGCAACTTCAGCCGTGGCGCCTTACAGTCGATCTCCCCGGTGATCTGCCTTATCACTAGGTTGGAGTAACCACATATGCTGATCCGCCCTTTTTTGTGATGACAGCATCTCAAGACATAGAAGGAGTCCCCGATATTTCGCCTCGTTGACCGTTATGTCAGGCGTGAAATCGGCGGCGGCTGCTACTATAGACCATTGTGGTAACTTCCACAGTATGGCACTATAGGCGCCGACCTTCTTCTTCACGCTAGCCGATCCGTCGAAACTCAAGACCAGGAGTTCCTCATCCCGATCGACGATCGGTGGCGGCAGCGAGATTGACTGTCGATGTTTCTTCCTTGGGTCAATCGCCGTCAGAGCCTCATCCACTTCAGATCGAGGGGTGATACTGGCAGCCAATGTGCCCAATATCTCCTCCTCTCCCTTAGTGCACTTGACGACCTCGAGGGTCCACTGCGACAAGATCGCTGACCATCTGCCGAGCCGACCGTCCATCCCATTGGCTGATAACAGCCAGGCCAATGTCGACTTTCTCGAAAGAACCTTTACAGATCGGCCGACCTGTGGGTTGTAGCATACATCCAAAATCCGTTGTAAAGCCAGAACTTCCTTTTCGACGATCTAATAGTTAACTTTGTTCGGATTCAACGTCCGGCTCGTAAAAGTTATGGTACACACCATCATGTTCTTGCACTAGAGTGGCAGAAATGGCCCACTTACTAGCTTAAGCAATGAAGATCGGCATTTTTTCCGGATCAAAGTGCCTGAGAATCGTTGCCGTCGCCATCTTGGCCTTCAGCATACCGAAAGCAACCTTTGCACGCTTCATGTGATCCTCTGCCTCCACCTGCGGAAAATCTGCGGGCATATCAGAGTCGCAGCCCTCCCGTAAAGTTTCCAGATCTCTTTCGCGCAATATATGGTAGTCGAATTCCCGGAGCTCGTACAGCACGGCCGCGTAAATCGCGAATTCTTCAATTAAGCGGCTGTAGTAATTTAAGCTCCCTAAGAAGGACTGCATTGCCTTCAGTGATCTGGGAAACGGGAGGTTGCTCAGTGACTCCAGATCCTTGGGATTGGCCTCCAACCCACTGATTAACACCATATGACCCAAATAGGCGACCTTGGACATGCCCCAAAAACTCTTCACAGCACTGATCGACAGGTTCCAGCGATCACATGCCTCCAACAACCGTTCGACCTTCTCGCACAGATCGCTCCATGACGAAGCAGGGATCAGAATGTCGTCGATATACGATCGCCTCCCCAGAACGGACGGTCTCCTTTCCCGATCGGGTTCACCCTCTGTAAATGCATCATGGTTTTCGGTGGGGTCCCGATCGGTACTGATCTTGAAGTGTCCATACAATGCGTTGTCGATCAGCCTCTGGTAGATCTGGGGCGCGTTCTTCAGACCGAACGGCATACGGTTCCACTCGAACAGACCGAACGGCGTAACAAATGCGGAGATCTCGCGAGCCCGATCGGTCATCGAAACCACCCAAAATCCACTTGCCATATCCAGTGAGCAATACCATAGGGTCTTGTCGAGATCTTCTAGCAGATCGCTGATCAGCGGCATCGGGTACACCATAAGCTTGTTCAACCGATTTACCAACCTATAATCGATACCCAACCTGATGTCGACGCCGTTCTTCTTGATCACAATCACGATAGGTGAGGCCCACGGCGATGTCGACGGCTTAATGATCTTGGTAGACAACAGTCATTTAATAAGATCAGACAATTTTTCGCGTTACTGTGGCGACACACGTCGGCATCTCTGGGCGATAGGCTTGGCATCACCCACGTCGATGTCACAGATCGCTTCGCGAGCAGCAGGGGGTAAGGCGTTGCCTTTCCCGATCAGCAGATGTTTCTTTATCCATATGATCTTCTTTAGCTGATCAGTCTGATCGGGACTGTTGAAATCCCGATCACCCACTTGCAGATCGTCCAAGGTGACTTCGGGAGGATCAGCAGACACTTCAGGGAGGACTTCCATCTGGCTCTCCAGCTCCTGAATGTACTGATCCCCGCCGCCCTCATGTATGCAAACTTGATCGACTTCTGGGGCAACATCACCCAAATGGTCCTGATAGGTTGAACACTGCTGTTCCCGATCGGCGGGATGCCTTTCAAAGACATCGATCTGCTTAGGCGCGTCATCGTGGTCCGCCCCAGCAATGCCATGTTTCCCTTTTTCTATTCCCGGCTCCGCTGTCGTCTGTTCTTGTGACGCCACCACGTTGACGAACCTAGGCTCATCTGCTTGATGGTTCACCGTGTCCGGCGACTGCGGTGCCTTTCTTCGAACCAACATCTTCTTTACATAGCTCGGGCGTTCCTCCATAGGTGAGGTATCTTCTTCTACCGATCCATAATCGTTGATCAGATCGGTGGTCACTTGGTATGCCAAGTTCTGCCACTCAACATACCGTTTCGATCCGACCGAGACGAACTCCATCTTTCTTGGCACTTCCCCTTCCGCCAGCCACATGCCAACAATAGTATTTTTGTCGAGTGTAAGCGGCTTGTCACCGATATTAGTGACTCGAACAAAATCATATCGGCCGGCGCTCTTCACAAAGGTCGACACCCACCGATCGCCCCTGGTCACCCATAACTTCCTTGATCGAAAACCTTTGTCGACCGGGGTATCAGCGGATTGGCTGACTGGAATGGTGACATCTTGGTCCCACTTGACCAGATCGGTGTGCGATCCGTATAGGGGCCGACGACCAGCTAACTGGATCTGGACATCATCCGGGAGTTTAAGCACACCATGATACAGATCAAGGCGAATACCTGCCGGCACCATGAAATCCATTCCTAACAGGGCATCCTGACCGTCCAGCTTGCCAACCCAAGCGCTGAAGAAGTAGACCAACGAACCCGATAGGGTGATCTTCACGCACGTCCTTCCTTCGGTAATGTAAGAGTTTTCACCGATTCCGACGAATTCTTGTCTCTGGGTGTCGTCTATACGACATCCGACCTTACGAGGATAGGCGGAGTCGATAATTGAGACTTCGGCCCCATAGTCGAACAACATCGTTGCCTTCTGGTTGTTTATCTTACCACAGGCTTTCGACTGCTTGAACCATTTGTCGGGCGCATGATACTTCCAGTATCCGCGAGATTCCCCAGGCAGCAGATCCAGCTGCATGACCACCATCAATCGGGAATATTCATCGGTCGTGAGATGGTAGACCGGATGATCCCGATCGACGCAATTGAGACTAGAGCATGCATTGCCGGTTTATTCTCCTTGCCGACATATGCATATATGCCTAACGTAGATCGATCGGCTCGATCCAATTCCAACCTGCGAGCGTTCTAGTTTAACATCTTCTCAACGTCAGGTGGAATCATCCCCGCGTTCTTACCCAGTACATACCAATTGCGCATCATATTGAAGAACGCTTCGATCTTGCACTGACCGTCCTCGTGGATCTCTCCACATGACTTGCACACTAAGAGGCAGTGATCGATGGGGTGGCCGCGTCTTTCGCACTTCTTGCATATAAGCTTCTTCCAGCAGCCCCGATCATCGTTCCTGCTTGATCCGCAGTGAGAACACTTCTTGCGAGGTCGGTCCGGGTCGGACTTGTTCCCACTCCTTCCCTTCCGATCTGACTGGTCAGGCGTCGATCTGGTTCTTGAGGAAGGTTCCGTGACGAAGATGTGACGATATTGGTCCTCGTCTGACTCCCGACTGGACTGGCCGCTACTTTCTTCTTCCGATCCAGTGCTGTCTTCAGTCGCGATCGCTTTAACAGCACGGGCCAATCTGGTCAGGGGCCTCTTCACCTGATCGGTCTGGGTCTTGGATCTGTAACGACCCGATCCAACGGAGCCCTTCGCCCTCATGCTGCGTGAGTGTTGCAATTTCCGCAACGTCTGCACCACTTCCCCCACATCTTTGAGGATCAGCAGAGTGAGCTGATCTGCCAGCTCTTGTTCATTAAGGGTACTGATATAGTGACCCACGTGCTCCATAGCGGCACCGGTCGGCGGGTTGCTTTCCTTGATCACTATCCCGGCACGAATTGCAGCCACGTTCAAACGGTGCAAGTACTCAATCGGTGCCTCGTCGCCCCGCTTCTGCATATGATGGTATTTGCGGGCGCTAGAGAATCCGGAGTTGCAGTACTGCCCCTCAAATTCTGAACATAGCAGATCCCAGTCAGATCGGACATCCCGACTCAACTGTTGGATCCAGTTCGCAGCCGGTCCTTTCAGCAGATCTCTGAAGATCAAGCACCGTTCCTTTTTTTGTGTCTGATCCCGCAAGAAAGCAGACTTGACCCGACCACACCACGATCTGGCTTGCTCCTCTTCGGCGTCCTTGCCAGTAAAATCCTTGAGATCAGTGGTCGCAGACATGCGAATGCGTGGGATCGCAGTAGATCCAAAATCAAAGGCGGTCGTAGAGGCTAGGTTAGCCCTGCGCGTTCTGCCCGCACCTGCACCGTCTGACCCATAGTGGTCATCCGGATCGCCGATCGACTCCATGTCGAAGCGCTGTTTTTGCTTGATCGGCGGGTTCGGGTTGGCTGCGGCTTGCGTCTTCCTCTGCCAACTGGTCTGCCACCTCGGGTAGCCTTATCCGTTGATGACACTGACTCCATATCAACATCCCGGCAAGTATTGACATTTTGCCGGGCAGATCGGTCCTGGGCATGCGGGTGCGGGGGCGATCGGTATCGGTCTCCCATGAAACGCTCCATCATTGCCTCAAACATGGCTTGGACGTTAGCTCGGGTCATGGGCAGCGTGTTGGCATCCTCCTTTGGAGGTACTGAAACTTGTGGGGGCTCCTGGGTCCCTGACCGGCATGCAGCCCCATGCTGCCGCACGTCCTTTTTATGCTCCCATGGGGGTATGATCCACCCCTATGGTCATCCGCTCAACACCGACCTCCAACTCCGATGAGCTATTAGAGGAAGGTGGAGACTGATACAGCGATTTATCATCGGAACACACATCATCGTGTGCTGCCGTGGCCTCAGCGACTTTCAATGCCACGGTGGGAGTTGGGCGGCGAACCGCCCCCCACCAACGGCACCAAATGATCATGAAGGGTCGAAATCGACATCTCCAGGTTCCAAGTATCCATATCAAACAGCTTATGTACGTTGGCGAGGTTTTGAACTATTATGCCGACCTCAGCCAGCATCGCCAGCAGGTTCTTTACCAATAGCAACGGCCGATCGCTTTGGATCGGCTCGGTGGTGGGTCCGAGAAGGCGATCGGGGATCTGGGGGTTTAAGATCTGCATGACCTGGTCTTCACGAATAAATCGCTTTAACTCGTGGATGTAATACATCCTGGTCAGGTCCTCTTCCTTGATAGCCCCATCCCCGACCTGCGACTTTTCTTGCAAGTCGTCTTCATCGGGTGGCATTCCGAGCCTCTGCTTGTGAACCTTGGGAAGGTGGATCTGATCGTTCCGATCAGCCTCCAAGTCGTTTTCATCTTTTTTTTCCATCAAATCGTTGATTCAAATGCATAGGATCAGGACAAAAGTCCTCATCCTTTCCGGAACTATAGAAAGACTTGCTATAGTCCCGATCGGCTCCGGTAGGAGCCTTATGGGGAGGAAAAAACTTATTAATCCCGATCTGGTCCTCCACCCGGCCAGATCGGACATCGCCATCTTTATCGACAACGAGAACATAAGGCGATAGCCGTTCCTTATGTCCTCTCCAGAACGATTCCACATTTAATTCTTTATAATCAATTCTTGACGAGATATCATCTCGGTGATATCCGCGATCACCAAGTGATCCGGGCACGCGCACCATTGTGGTGGAGTCAAGTTCAAAATCGAACACCGTAGTGTCGAGAACCTGACAACCATGGTGCCCAGCCTTCCAACTGACGGGGGGGGGTACCCCGCGAACCTTCGCCAACGATCCGATCTGATCGTCCGCTGCTACCAGACGACCGATCATCAGCATAGGACGCCTGGTCCGATTTCTGCGTCTCCATCTCACCTTGTGTGCCCGATGGAATGGGCTGGTTGCACACTTGGTGGATCGTAGCTGTGAAATTGATTTGGGTCTAAAATGCGAGACCGTACTGGGTAATGTACCCTGGGCGGAACTCTTCACCCTGGGTACGGGCAGACCAATTATACTCAGAGTAAGTATACTCCAAAGGGCAGATCGCTTAACCTTTCGTAGAGCCCAACCAATGCGAGAATAAAAGACCAATATTCCAATCTGGAGATACAACGAGAACATAACAAACTCCACGAACGATATCTCCACGTAACAATACAAAAACTTGCTTACACGTTCCAAACGTGTGTAACTTGGGCTTGCGAAGCCGACCAATGCGTACTCCCGTCGAGGGACTTCCGACGGGCCAAGTGCGTCTGTAACGCGTCCCGGCCGGGTATAATGAGCTATAGGGGATTACACGACCCTCTGCTCCCAAAACCTCCGCGGCGTGCAGAGGCGACTAACGTATTTGGAAAAATATGTAAACGACTTCCTTGTTGTGAGTTAAAAGGCCAAAATTCCAAACTCGGTAAAACCAAAACTAAACAATCCTATCTCCCTACGGTCCCTAATATGTACAAACATGAAATATGTAAGTACACGCAATATCATGTGACTTACCAAAATCTGTGTTCTTGACACTTCTTGCACACGATAGGCTTAAAAGCCCCCCTTGTTTTCCACCAATCTTGAATCCACTTTACCACACTATACAGAATTAGTAGACGCTTTAGGCTAGATTTTGCCATTCCTTGTACCGATTCGATCCCACCGAAACAAATCCTGGGGGGCGAGGTACATCTTCATTAGCCATCCAGATACCCAAAATCGTATTTTCTTGTAGGATTATCGGATGATCAGAAGTATTCGTGATACACAAATATCGTAAATTAACCACGCCCCTAGTTACAGTGGGGACCCATTCCTTTCCTTTCCGCGGGTGATCTATAATTTGCGTGATCGCTGATCACGAATCCGCACTTCGTCTGATCGAGCCACCGGGATTTGTTCATATCGAGCTTCATAAAGTTTCCACTGGAACCATGCATTTTCCGACGTTCTTCCAGAGGGATGATCACCTCGTCGTGCTAGCTGAGTTCCCCATGAAGGATGTCTAATCGAGCACCAGCCGGTAACATAAAATCCATACCCAATATTGCATCCCGACCGACGAGTCTTCCCACCCATGTATACAAGTAATAAACCAGAGAACCATCTAACGTAATGTTGATTCTAGTCCTTCCTTCCGTTTAGAATGTACTTTCTCCAATACCAACGCATTCTTGTGTTTCACTCGTGTCGATCTGAAAACCCACTTTACGAGCAAAGGTTGGGCCGATGATCGACACTTCAGCACCAGAATCAAATAGTAACGTAGCACGTTCGTTGTTGATTTTGCCACTCGCCTTGGCCTGTCTTAACCATTTTTGGGGCGAGTGGTACTTCCGGTATTTCCGCGGCTATCCCGACAGAAAATCAACTTCCATGATCACAAGAGATCGGACAAACTCATCGACCATGAAATTATCCAAGTGCGGTAATTCAAGTTGATCGCATTTTCTTTAATCTTCCTTTCCTGTAGTATGTCAACCTTATCCAAATATGCAAAAATACAAAGACTAGAATTTTCGTCTCGTACCATATTCAAACCTGCGAGCGTCCTAGTTTAACATGTACTCTGCTTCCTTGGAAACATTCCGGCATGTTTGGTAGGCACGTACCATCGGTGAATACGAATATAAAATTCCTCCATTGGACATTTGCCCGCATCGTGAACCTCACCACATGCACGGCAGACATACAGACAGTGCTCCGACGGGTGACCTTTTTTTTTCACGCTTCTGGCAAGTGAGACGCTTCCAGCAGCGCAAACTATCATGCTTGATCGACCCACAGTGACTGCACTTTTTCGTGAAACCTTGATCGACTGTATTCAGATCATACCGTTGGTCAGATCGCGACTCACGATGTCGATCATGCGTAACTTGTCGATCATGTAGATCTGCGATCATATAGCCCCGCTGCTCAATATAACTCCCGCTATCGTCCGAAAGAGACTCTTCACTCTCGGATAAAACCTTGATCGCGCGTACTTCTTTGGACCTTCTCGGAGTAGTTAAGGCTTGCGAATTACCAAATCTCTGCCGAAATCGGCTGGAACCCACCGAAGCTTTTGGTTAAAACGACTTATTACGCGCATAGGCCCGTAGCGTATCTTCTAGATCACCAGCATTATCCAAACGTAACAAAGATAGCTAATCAGCTAATTCTAGATCAGCCAACTTGTCAAAAAAATGTACCACATGTTCACGAATACTACTTGATAGGCATTCCTCAATCGGAAGTTTAGCTCGAATTCCGGCCACATTCAGTCGATGGAGATACTCGATAGGGATCTCATCAGATCTCTGCTTCGCATAGTAGTACTGGCGAGCTGATGACTGCCCACTTCCACAATATTGTAATTCAAATTACTCCACGAGAATTTTCTATCTTCCTCGGACCAATCGATTCAGTTGTCGGTGCCAGTTGCGAGACGGGCCCTTGGGGAGATCACCCATGATCAGGCACTTTTCAAGATCAGAAGCTTGATCACGCATAAATGCTAACTTAAGCTGACTGATCCAGTTTCGGGCCTGATCTTCGTCCGCCTCTTTTCCCGAAAACTCCTTCAGATTGCTGATCTCAGACATCCTAATTCTGAGAATCGGTGGAGGATCGGTCCCTTCGGTATAAGCTGACGCAACTGCAGCTGATCGGGGTGGGGTAATGGGCTCATCCGGGTCAAGGTAGTTCAACGGCGAATGTTGGTGACTAGACAAATATACCGATCTCATGTCCACGACCTTGACAGTAACTGCCCTTCCCGATATCGCTTCATGATTAACCATTGGTGAGACTTTTGGTGGCGTTTTCTTTTCTCTTTTTATTCTGCCAAAAACCGCCCCATAGCCGCATTAAAATGCTTGTAGACATGGGTCCTGCTGAGAATCAAGATAATCCTGTTTGTCTGATCGAGGTTCCGCTTTCATCATCGGCGATTTAGCTTCTTTCTTCGGGCAAAACGTCATCCGAGTGGTCTTGTTTTTGTAACTGTCAGGATAACTGCTTAACACAGCTTCAGACGATCCATCTTGAGATGGAGCAGACTCATAGTACGATGAACCCGTGTGTTCAGCCACCTTGATCGAGGTGCCCGCTTCGATCTTCATCAAAGCGCAGTAGGTCTTGGGAGATTGGCCCACAAAGGGCACCAACAATTCAAAAAGACTCTGGAAGGTGATCGCGATGTCTTCCGGGGCCAAGTCAAAAACAAATTCCGGCATTGTACGCGCCTACTATTAACCCAACTTGCTTAATCATGCGCGTCAATCCCAGGACCAGCTGTAACTTGTCTTTTCCGCTTGTTGTAGGCAGGTTAACTGGTCCTTGTAGTTCTCCCTTCATTGAAACCTTGAGTAGAGACATCATCGAGTCCTTCGAGTTAAAGTCATTCAGTTCTTTTGTGTAAAACATTTGAACTAAATCAGATCCTGATGGCTCTATACTTGATTTGCTTTCGCCATCGTCCGAACTAAGCGCCTTGAACAGCATTTTCGTACGCAGACTTGTAGTATGTCACCACCGACTTCCAATCCAAATCATCATCATGTATAAATGCAAAAGGCGGATGATAACGCAAGTTATGATCCGCAGGGGCTCCCTTGAGAGCCTTGGGAGGTGGTTGAGACTTGTCCTCCTTTATGTCATCAGGATACCTCCCCAGGTCCTTATGATCAGCATTTCCTTCCGTCTTCAGACGTGGAGACGGCGAACTGCCTTCCGTCGTCACACCAACTTCTTCCTTTTCCACTTTAATTTCCACTTCCGATTTCACATCAACTTTTTGTTTATCTTGAAGGGAATCGCGGTGATATCCCGAGTCTCCCAAAGATCCGAGCACGCGCACCATTGTGGTGGACCGGCTGATCAGATTTTTGAGGTTCGACCAGGCGTTCCCACTACAGAATAACGAAGGGGTCCTCCGGTTGTCCTGTGACAGTTATTTGCTTGCTCACCTTGTGTATCCGACGGCCTGGGCGGGTTTCGCTCCTCAGGTGACTCGCCGAAGCTAAAGTTGTTGCCGATGATTGTAGATCGAGGTTGATCAGGGCTGTCAGCAAAGAGTTGGTACTTGATCAGGTGGCCGAAATCTTTACCACCTGATAAACGAGCCCCTTAAGATTAACCTACTAGTGATTACCTAATATACTATGTAATTTTAGCTAAACTAAGGGGAGGGTGGATCGGGCCCTTTATAACCTGATCGAGCTTTTTCACTAAAATCCACCTAGCGTCGCAAGGGGGCGCTTATAGCAGCCGAAATTCTAGGGGATTCGTGTAAACCAATAGACAATGAGGGGGGGAGGACAATCAGTTAGCCCGCCCCCCAAAAATATATTTCGTAAATTTTGCCGTCCAAGCGGGCTATGTACAGGTAAGTTCTGGGGGTGTATGTGTAGAAAACCTCTTCACGTCAGCCGGTGGGTTAAAAATACACCGAGTACTCCCTCCCGGGACGTGTAAGAGTGCGTGTAGGTCGAAGGGGAAGGCGCGAAGCTTTCGCGAAATCCCAGGTCGATGATCGCGCGTTTAGTTTAACAAAAAAAGAGAACTGTTTTGTTATCCTTTTAATCCCTATACTGACCAATCGTAATTCGCCACCCCAAAATGCAACTTTTTAATCTGGTCTCACCATATGTATCCAAATCACGCTTGTCCTTACCCCCTTTGTCCCTTCTATGCCCATATGGCAGTTGTCTCCACTTTTTTTACTGCGCTTCTCCACAAACGCCTTATCTGTAGCCTTTTTTCTTTATGAGAGGGGGTCCTTATTAACACAAACGCTAGACCTGGTGCATTTCCTTGCGCCGCATGCATATTTGGCTGGTCATTTACGATTTCAAGCTGCTCATATAGACTTCTGGCGCCTGGATTTCTCCCTCTCGAGAAAGAGTACTTTCCGGCGTGGAAGATTTCTTCAAAACTCTGTCTGCCTTGTAATCCAGTAAAAAAAATCCCTGTTTTATTCTCCACTATCGCCGAGCAAAGCCATGCTCATGTTCGTATCCATTTTCGGCGCTTGCACTATTTTTCTTTCCCGAGATTGCTCGCTCTTCGAATTTTCGATCTTGTCAAATCGATCCATAGCTGATGCAAGCATCCTGACTCTTGATATTTTACTTCCGGCTTGGCATTTTCCTCCAAGCCGATTTTGATCCAGGTTTGGGCTCATAAGCTGTTCAGATTCCTTCGCATCACACATGTCTTCCAGTATCCGCCAGTTCCAACTTCATAAAGTGTACTGCAGGCGCGACTTCAAAGGCAAGACAAAGTATTCCAAAAGAGTGAACTATAAAACGAAAAAATACTCTTGATTTCTCGAAAATTAATCCACTAAAGAAAGCTCGACAGAGTAACGAGATCGCAAAACTTCCACACTCCACAATAAATTAGGTTCAGGTCCTAGAAGACGTACGTGAGATAAAATGCGTACTTGTGTATTAGAAATAAAGATCAGAAGTGAGTATATTAGAGTTAAGACTAAACATAATCTAAAAAAACGTGCTGAAAGTTGTTGGCGTCCATCGTAGCGTAGTTACGTAGAAACTCGAGTCGTAATAGTCGTATAGTGAAGTCAAATATACCAAATCGTTTAGTGTCTGTATCTCGACAACCAATTACAGCTAGGTTGCGAGAGTGACACCCTTTGAGGGACTGTTGAACGTCCGACGAAGTGAATGCAAGTAGATGTTTATCTAATGCAAAGTTTATTGAGAAGTGATTAGCTAGCCTAACATGTATATGCATGAGCTGTTACAGGTATACTATACCACTAACAGCTGTTGTGTTACCTACATACCTTATCAGTACAAAAAAAAAGAAGTACTCAGAACTGAGTACAGCTGCCTTATTTTTAGCACCTAAAAGATAAGAAATACAGATTGCTAACTAAAACAAATGGTTCTACCTAATTATAATAATTAAGTATACAGACTATTTTTAACACTCCTCCTCAATGTGTATTTCGACAATCACACATGTTGAAGGCAGAGCGCGGCGCGTAGCTCTTCGAACCTTGATGCAGGCAGTGCCTTGGTAAGTCCATCAGCAAGCATATCATGAGTCGAAACGTAGGTAGCTTCGATAAGTCCATCCGTTAACTTTGAAACAATATATTTGACTCGAATGTCAACATGCTTCTGTCTTGAAGGGGTTGAAAATTATTATAATTCCACTTAATTAACAACACAAAGAGGTAATAATCAAGTCCTCCTTGTTTTACTTCCCGGGTACTTAGTACTTCCGTCCGAACCAACAAATCAATTAATTACACTTGGGGTACACTTCAAAAGGTTGTTCCAGGCTGCCCCCAACACTAGCGCACTTCAAACGGCTGCGGCTCCACTTGCTAGGGCGTTCGCTCAACGACTTCCTTGTATTACACTTAGTTTTTGTATGGGATCAAAAGAATGTTTTTTACGGCCGCCAGAGATCTGCGCACTTCAAGGGAAATTTCGTTCTATTAAGTATTACTACCTCCTACATCAACGTCAATCACTTTTTTCACCCACTACTTTGTGGTTACTTCAGCGCTGACTTCAATATGTGGAAGTTACCGCTGAGGCCCTCTGTAACCTGATTGATCATCCTTGAGAGCTACCACTGATTCCCTCTGTAACCTGATTGATCATTTTCGACAGTTAATTCAGAAACCCTCTGTAACCTGATTGAGCGAGTTGGCCGTCGCGAGGTCACTCCTGATTGGTCAAAAATTCCACTTATTTTTCCACATTCATACCAATCACAAACAAATTATCCGTGGGTGAGTTGGCCGTCGCGAGTTGGCCGTCACGAGGTCACTCCTGATTGGTAAAAAAATCCACTTATTTTTCCACATTCATATCAATCACAAACAAATTAGCCGTCGCGAGTTGGCCGCCGCGAGTGGCCGTCGCAGGTCGCCTCTGATTGGCTGAAAATATCTTTTCCACAATAAAAGACTTAACCACTTGAAAACAATCGAGAACACCCAAGCCGATCAACTGGAGCAGCCGAGGGCGCATAACTTTTTGATGGCTTCACCGCCATGAACGGACCCGCCGTTGTACTAGTAAGTTGCG
>CM047581.1:284482-297038 GCA_026184515.1 Peronosclerospora sorghi | reverse complement strand
CGTTGTACTAGTAAGTTGCGCCTGTGTCTCGAATCCCTTACGCACTGATGACAGCTTGTCTTCACAATCTGTTTGTCTTGTTATATCATGTGCCCTAGCGCCCCTTTGTTGTTGAGTATTTGACCAAGAATCAGCGACGGCGGCTCAAGAAGCGTAGCGAAAATTTTTACACACTCCCTCGCCTCTCTGAGTTAAATGAATTTCAACGCATACACACCGTCTAATTACGCGCCGGACTATAGCAGCCGTCATGAGTGGCCGAAAACACCAATTCCGATAAACGAGACTACCCGTAAACAAGGTGTGAGAGCTCTACTTAGCTGATTCAGGGATGCAGTGTCAGGAAATGTGCGAGTATGCTGCGGCCGAGTTGGGCTGCCAGAATGCTTCGATTTGTTTTATTGGTGACAAAAATGTCTAAAGTGGGGCTCGAGGAGCATTATCTGCCGCTGAATGTACTAAGGGACGCTCACATTGTCATGACCACGGAGCCTGCGGTCATTCTGGATGCGACCGAGGATCTGCGTTTCGTCAATAGTTCGTTTGTGGCTGATGGTCATATGCGCTTCTTTGCGGGATTTCCCATGATTACATCGGATGGATAGGATGTAGGGTCATTTATTATCACTGACCTCTTTGTGCGCGGACTGTTAGCTGGAGACAAGTATTTGTTTCTAAGCAACTTTCCAAATTTTGCAATCCGTGGCATGGAGAAAAATAAATTGATGAGCAGTGTAATACGGCGACAAGGTGGCGATATGCGCAAGGTAAAGGCTTCGATCCAAGCCCCATGACCACCAGGGATGGAAATGACTGATTCATAACTCACAATGCAAAAACTTTTGCGTACTCCGTATACGACCCAATGCCAGGTCCGCATGCAAGACAGCTAACATCGTGCTACACTAAGTGTTTGTATTGTTCACGTGTTAAAGGCATGACACAATCTTTGTCACTAATATTCAGTGTTTGAAGGAATCACCAGCGTAACAACGTTATCGTGCTAGAAGCAGTGTTTGGCGAGATAAAATATACCAAGAATTGATAACTACCATAGTCCATATTTTATATACTGTAAATATAGCTTCCACTTCACCACACTTCATCTTGGCATTCGTTTGGTCGCCCTTGAAAATCTTGATTGCTGCTTGGTTGTCCATACAAAGTTGCATGGGCAGCTTCATCTTGACTTGAACTTCCTCTATGAGCTCCTTGAATCCCAAAAGCATCACTACGTTCGTCGAAGCCGCATAAAATTCCGCTTCCATAGTCGATAACGAGACGGCACCTTGTTTCTTGCAAAGCCAAGCCACCAAAACGCCATCCAAAAATATGAGTCCACCGTAGGTTGACTTCCTATCGCTCTTGAAACTACCGTAATCCGCGTCGCTATACGCCTTGATGCTCAACTCGTTGCTCGCCACCTCACCACGCCCCATACAAAACTTAAGATTTTTGGTACCTTTGAGGTAACGCAAAATCTTCTTGGCAAGCTGCCAGTCAGCGATGGTGGGGACATGAGTACTTCGAGTCGCCTTATGAACGGCGTATACAATGTCGGGTCTCGTGCAGCGAGCGATCCAGAGCAAGCTGCCGACCAAAGACTGGAAATCCTTGATAGTGATCGAACCATCACTACTGAGAGGTTCACTTGGTTGAAGCGAGGTATCTTCGAAGTCGGTGCCGATCGATGTTCGAACTGCGTTTGCGTCTTGCATCTTGAAGTCCTTGATGATCGCATCGATCGTCACTTCTTGATCCAACTTGAATCCCGAGTTGGTGTCAAAAACCACTCGCATACCAAGGAATGTTGATACCATGCCGAGATTCTTAATCTTGAGGCATTTCATATCATCAAAGAATTGCTCCACGAGCTCCTCCTTTGTACCAGTTACTAGTAGGTCATCAACATAGATGCCTACTGTAACGGTTTCGCCGTCCAAGTGCTTGACGTATAGACACATGTCCGTCAAGCACTGCGTAAAATCCAGTTCCAAAAGCTTTCCATGAATCAGCTTATTCCACAGTATTCCTGCCTGTTTGAGGCCGTAAAGCGTCTTCCTGAGCTTGAGTACTTTTTCGTCTTGGTCATCTTGAGTGCATGCATCGGTTTTTAGATGCATACCTTGGGGGATGAACAGAAAAATATCGTTTTCGTTTTCCACAGCCTTAACATAGGCGTTTGGAATATCCCCTTGCCTCGCAGGCACCTGCCACTTGATTGCCAACGCCAGAACCAACTTGACTATATTCATATCGATAACGGCGGCAAACTTTAAGGTGTAATCCATACCAAAACGTTGCTCGTTGCCACATGCAACGAGTCTAGCCTTAAACCGTTCGATTTCACCATCTTGGTCCAGCTTTGTCTTGAAAAACCATTTTGTGTGGAGAGGTCGACAATCATGAGGTTTCTGACGACGCTCCAAACTTCGTTACGTTCAAGAGCATTAAGCTCCTCCTAAACAGCAGTCATCCACTTGTTCTTGTTCGCCGACTTCATTGCTTGAGTGAAACGCTTCGGTTCCATTTCACTAACGAAATGTATGGACCCACCATCTTCAACTACACTTGGAGTTTCAGTTGTAACTTCTTCAGCAGTAGTCGGATATACAAGATTAGACTTGGAAACACTTCGCGTGACGCAGGGCTCGCGTTGCCAACCTTTTTTGTTGCGGGATTTCGTCTTCTTGGTGGTCGGAGAGGTAGTCGTTTCCCCCCCCGATTGTAGATCTTCCACCATACTTTGTTGAAGTGTACGGTTTTGATCGGGGGTCAAGGTTTCAACATTTTTATGTGCTGAGTTACAACAACCTTGCGTTAACCCTAAGGTAAACCTATACCCCTTGACCTTTTCGCTTTTCCCAACCACAACCGTAACCTGGGCACGATGTGCTAGTGAATCCTTTCCAGGATTTCTATACACAGTGCATATCGAGCCAAAAGCAACGATATCACCGAGGTTCGGTTGTTTGTTTGTCAGCACCTCCAAAGGTGACTGACGGCGAGAATTCGAGTTGCTTGGGCTGCGGTTCAAAATATACGCAGCGTATTGAACCGCATCGCCCCGAAAAGTGAGAGATAATCTACTTGCGAAAAGCATGTACCTTGCCATGTTCATGACTGTTCGGTGCATGCGTTCTGCTTTTCCATTTCTAGAATGGTTGTTGGCCTCACTGATTTGGAGTTCAACACCAGTCTGCATGCAGAAACCATCGAGATTCTTGAACTCGTACCCTCCATCGGTACGTAAAATTCGAACCTTGCAGTTTCAAAAAATGCCATGAAGTGCTCAAACTTCTTCGCGGCAACATCTTTTGTTTTCGCCAGAAAAACACGCACGTATTTAGACTTATGATCAACAAAGTTGATCATATATCTGTTGCCTAAGCGGTCTTTTGGGGTGATTGGACCTTTTAGGTCCGAACATATGACACCACTGATACGATCAATCGGTGAGTTGGTGCCACTGTCTTTGACGGACCTCGAATTTTTCGTTTGCTTTCCCTGAGCACAGGTCAAACAATTCATCCGTTTATGGTCCGTCAAGACAATCCCGCTAGACTTATCCTTGGCCAAACGTTCAATGGATCGTAATTCAGATTTCCGAGTCGTGCATGAGAATGCATTAACTACCCTTTATGGAAATCTGACTGCCGGGACAAAACGGTGTCGTTTTCATCGATAATGGACATCACGGCCGGAAAATAAATTTCATTGTCGATGATGACGAAAACGTTTACCGTTAAGACCTTGTTGGTCTTTTGGATGTCGAAATTTGAGATTGGGTGGACTTGTGTAATAATACACGGTTGCCTTTAACGTAGGCCATCTCGCATCCTTTCTCCTCCAAAAGACCATACGACAAGATGTTTTTGGCGAGATTATCCACTTAAAATACGTTCTCCACACGAACGGTCTTTGTTTACCATTGGGATGGACTTTCAACAAGATCCATTCTTTGCACCGGAATCGAGTATCCAAGTGTTTGCAACTGATTTTGGCGCAAAAGGCGAGACAGCGAGCGAGAAATCGACTTTTTTGTCAGGCTTATTAGGGCATTTCGGTCTAATATGACCTACTTTACCGCAACCATGACACTTGATGACTTTATTCTTATCTTCAACCAAATTCAATGCTTCGTGATTGTGCGTCTTGACAGCCCTTGAATCACCTTCGACAGCCTGTGCAAAGTGTGTTAACTCTTCTGCATGTCGAAGGTAGTCCGTCCGCGTGTGATCGTACTTATCCACTGACACGGTCATCAATTACGGCGAGGCATGATGGACCACATTGTCCAGTACGAGCGGCTCGCTATTGACGACAGCTTCGGAAATTTGTACCAAGTAAAGTAAATGGTCATTCCATGAGACCTTGGATGTAGCCTGTGCGTATACGCACGGTGCGGCTAGCGCACAGAGGAATACTTTCCTTTAAGCGGCGTTCGCCGCTACTTAGCCGATACGCCCTTATAAAAGGTCTTAGTAGGAGAGAGCTCTCCTACTCGGGACCAAGATTCCCAGTTTGGTTTACACTTAGCTTTCTCTAATGCCTTAACGTAAGGCTACCTTACTAAGGGTGTAGCTAATGGGAGGGCTCCCCTTACGCTACTGCACTCACTACACGCGCGACCGGTCGAGGTCGTGCGTCTGTATTCGTCGAGTGAAAATGTAAACTGAATGTATATTTAGTATATAATTAGCCTAAATTAATTTAAACTAATGTAAACTATATGTAATACTAAGTAGAACTTACCAAATTCGTATCTAGCTAGAATGTAGTGTACACCACCTGTGTACCGACACGTGGATGGCTGACACGCCACCCCCAAGAGGCTCCTGCCCTGATTGGTTAAAATAATCAATGGTTCAAACCCTTTCGAACCGGTCAATACTGACCCCAACCGTAGTGTACTCACGTACACCACCAACTAAATGTGACTCTAATGTAACCCTGTTACATCCTCCCCCATCAAGACTATTACTTACGCAATGAACAAAATTTTGTTTGAGAACTCCAACTGCCAGAACCTCTGGCTGACCATGAGCACCTTCAGTGGTGCTATGGAAGAAAACTATTCCGATAACTCGGAAGTGGATGCCCTTGGGGAATCTCCCCAACGGCTGACCACTCCGACAGCGCCGAACGGCGCTGTCGGTCATCCAACCCATTCCCCACACGTGGGGAAAACGCACTAACTCGTGCGCCACCTTACCCACTAGGGTTGATGCATCCGGGTCGCCACAGGCGACCATCACCAATGGACAGGCCTCGGTTCATGAGGCCCGACGTGCCTTACGGGCACGGAAGGGACCTCTTGACCCTCAAAAGAGGGCTAAGAACGCGGTCAAGAGGGGTTTAGACTCCTATACCCCTGGTCCAGCGGCTATAATACCGCGTGAAATTGCGCGTCGGAAACAACTCCGGGCCAGACTGCTAACGCCTAAGCATTTTACTGTTAAGTCCTACCGGACGCGTCTCGGGAAACAGGAACGCGGTGCCCTCGTGGATATCCTCCACGAGATTCCCTTTGTTCTCTTACGAGACGAAAGCGTCGAGAACGCAGAACACGCATTCCGCGCTTGGGTGGAAGGGGAGAAGCGCCTCCCCAACTTTGATGCGCTGTACAACAGCTTTTCCGAGCCCGACGTTCGGGTAGAGAGGGCATTACGCTTGGACTATGCCCAGGCCAAAGCGCAAGGGCAATTACCTGCCTCTTACTACACGCGCCCTGCTCTTGATGTGGTGCCGGAGAGAAATGCAGACTCTGCATCTGCCTCCGGCAAACTCCCAGCTACTGGGAGTGAAGGGGCTTCTTCGGCCCCTTTGGTCGTTAAGTCTCAGTGGGATTCTCCCACTCGAAAGCGTCAACGACGTCACGGCAATCCTGCCGCAGGGGAGCCTCGGACTCCCACGAGATCTGAGAATGTGGATAACCTTTCCACTTCACCAGGTAATGGGTCTCACCCGGTGATGGCGTCGTGCCATCAGGCGTTCCACATGTTAATGTGGAGTACCCTCCGTATCGAGTACTGTAGGAGGGGGTCGCGCTATTGCGACGTGAGTTCCACGAGCGCTGTGATCGGCACAGCCGTCTCATCCAAGATGCCCAGGAGGGACTCCGCAACGAGGTGAGTGCGAATGAACGCATCGAGAGGCGGCTTGCCTCCCTCGAGTCTCTCGTTGCGGAGCTTCAGGGTCGTATTTCAACCCTGTCGGAGATGTTTCGACCTGTCGTGCCTTTCGGCTATCCAACTTCTCACCCTCCTCCAAGAGGGGACCCGCCTCCGGGTTCTGGTATGGCTTAAGCATACCCACATAGAAGTTTGGATGCGTATGCATCGCCTTCGGGATGTCTAAGGTATACGACAAGCCCTTTCGGGCTAGTACCTTAAAGGGTCCCACAAACCTGGGGCGCAGTTTATTGCGCAACACATTTGAAACTGCATGTGTAGGAAGATTTTTAGCGTTTAATAAAACACTTTCTCCTACTTTGTACACTTTTTCGTTACAACGCCCCTTGCGGTCAGCTTGCTCCTTCTGCTTGTCTTGGCTTTCCGCCATGGCATCGCAGACGTGTCGTAAGACACTAAGGCGCGTCGATAAAAACTTATCGATGTGCTTTCGCACAGATACAGGGCTGACATCGGGGAATCCTCCCCTCTCAAGCCCTGGGCAACACACACGTGGCGTCAACGGAACCCTCGTATTCACTAATCCGTTCACGTAAAACGGGGTAAACCCCGTAGATGCATGGACCGAATTGTTTATAGCAAATTCGACCACCGGAAGCATCTCACTCCAATCCTTTGGAGAATCCGGGCATAAGCTCCGTAGAATATCCTCAACAACGCGATTAACGCGTTCCGTCTGACCGTCCGTCTGCGGATGATCCGCAGTGGACATGAGGAGCTTGGTGCCCAGCACCTTAAACAGCCCCCCCCCCCAGAACTGTCCCGTAAAACGGGGATCCCGATCCGATATCATGGAATCGGGTAGACCATGCTGTCAAAAGACACGGTCTAGGAACACTTTCGCTGTTCCTTGTCCATCAATGGACTCTGGCACCGCCGCCAGGTGAGCCATCTTGTTCAAACGGTCTACAAAGACCAATATGCCGGTGTTCCCGGCCTTATCCTTCGGAAAACCGAAGATAAAATCCATACTAACGGATTTCCAACACTCCGTTGGAACCGACAAGCTCGCCAAAGGCGCAGCTGAAATTGCAGAGGGTTTAACCCTCTGACACGTCTCACAGGTGCGTATATACGCACCGACCCACTTATACATGTTGGGTCACCAATACAAAGCGCTTAAAGCGCTGTAGGTCTTATCCCGACCTAAATGACGCCCGGTAGGGGCGTCATGTGCCTCAAAGAGGACTCTATACTTCAGTTCCTCATCATGAGAAACTACCACCCGCGGAGTGTCCTCCGCGCTCGTGCTATAATATAGCAAACCGTCACAGTACCTGTAACGGTGTAAACGAGCTTTAGCTCGACTTGACAGGGTTGGCTCAGACGAGCCAAGTCCCTTTCCACCCAACGCGCTGATAAGCGCCGTACACTGTGGGTCTTTCTCATACGCATGGCGTATGAGATCCACTACAGACGAGGTGATGAATGTCGCGTGAGCGAGCTCGTAATCGGTACGACGCGATAACGCATGTGCAAGCACGTTCTGCTTGCCAGGTTTATCATTAACCTCAAAGTTGTACTCCGCAAAGAAGGAGAGCCAACGGGCCATCCGTTGCGAGAGATGAGGCGACTTTGTCGCTGTCCGTATGGACGCGTGGTCAGTATAAACCACGAACGGCTTAGAGCCGAGTAGGTGAACCCTAAATTTGACAAGAGCATACTTCATTGCAAGTATCCCCTTGTCATGAACGGGATAGTTCCGTTCTGCAGCTTTAAGCTGCCTCGACTCAAACGCAATCACGCGTTCCCTTCCTGCATCGTCTGCTTGTAACAAAGCACGTCCGATTGCGAAATCGGAGGCGTCGCAGACGACACTAAATGGTTTCCATGAATCTGGGAGAGAAAGAACGGTAGCTTTTAACAAGCTCCCCTTAACCGCTTCAAAAGCGTTTTGGTGTTCGGTTTTCCATCACCAATCAACATCCTTCTTAAGAAGGTCGGTTAATGGCTTCGCCATTTCAGCGTAGTTCTCGCTGTACTTGTGGAGATAGTTGGCTAATCCAAACCACTTCCGTAAATCTCTAAGATTTACAGGCGAAGGAAACTCCACAATGGCTTTCACCTTCCCGGCATCCGCCCGCACTCCATCCTTACCGATGAAGCATCCGAGGAAAGGAATTTCCTCAGCACCAAATATACATTTGGATGCGTTTGCATACAACTTATGCTCTCGCATACATTAGAGCACCGCTCGAAGGTGTATCAGATGCGTCTGAACATCAGACGAGTCGCCTTCCACACGACTATGAACGAATATATCGTCGAAGTACGTCTGAGCGTACTTTTTATGAGGGCGGAAGAGTTGAGTCACCAAGCGATTAAAAGTCGCTGGTGCATTTGAAAGCCCCTGTGGCATAACAAGCCACTCCCACAGCATGCCACTAGGCGTGATGACCGCTGTAAGCGGAATATCGGATGCTCGCATGAGCACCTGATAATACCCGTCCACCAGATCTAAGGCACTGTACACCGTACAGCCCGCCATATTGTTCTGGAGGACATCCTTCCTAGGAATCGGAGTCTGCATGGATACTGTAGCTGCATTCAGCTTGTTGTACGCATGCACAATGCGCCACTTTCCGTTCGGTTTACGAACACAAAAAGTGGGAGATGAGTGGGGAGACTTGCTCTCCCGTACCATCCCTGCCTCTTCTTTCCCCTTGAAGAATGCGTCGATGACGTCGCATTACTCCTTGGGGAGAGGCCACTGCCTAGTTACGCAGTATTTGGTTCCAGGAACCAAATCAATTTCATGTCGGACTCCCCGATCCGGTGGTAACCCCATCGGCGGGTTGTCACTAATGACATCTCCAAATTCCTTTAGCAAGTAATGGTAAGGGACCTCAGGATCCGCGAGGATCTTGAGGCCGCTTCGGCTATTAAATGCCTGTTTGGTTTGCACCAAAACTGACTCGTCCATCGTGGATGAGGAGTTCAACTCCTCTTCCGGACGTAGTAAGACAACTTCGTCGATTTCATCTGCTTTCAAAGCAGTTTTAAATTCGTTGAAGGACATCTCCTCCAACGACAACAGTTCGCCTATCCAGGCAACCGTTCAAGGCTTACGCCTTCTGTGACAACACCTGTCACACTATTCAGCAACCTATAGGACTGCTGACTACTGGCCTCGGGACTCATCCCTAGACCCAGATGGGGGGAGTCAATTGACCCATCTATTGGAAGCGCCTCGCGCCTATCCACAGAGGTCTCTACCTCTACCACCGGTGACTCGCCGGTCTCACCTACAACGGCGTAGTCGGAATCATTTCGGACGTACGAAAGAGACGAACTTCGAGTCTCTTCTCTTGGAAGCGCCTCGCGCTTAACCACAGGGGTCTCTACCCCTACCACTGGAGTCGCCTCAGAGGAATCCACCTCTGCCACTGGCAACTCGCCAGTCTCACCGTTAACGGCGTGGGGATTAACCACCGAATCCCCCTCGGTAAGGAACACTTCCTTAACGTCATTGGGAATGATCATCTCAGACATCCCAATCTCTGGCATCTCACGCCAGAATCGCTTTTGCGATCGAGCAAAGGTGGGTTCATGACTCGCCAATGCTTCACCCGATCGCGGGTGCGTTGATCCAATGGACTTATACTTCCAGTCTATCCATGGCTCGTGGCGTTCCAGCCACTTCATGACCAGAATGAGGTCATACCTCGAGTCCAAATCCAGGACTTGGCAACGTTCCAAGCTGTAGAAGTCTGCAAACTTCAGCTTAAGGTTAATCGAGACCTTGGTTACAGTAACCTGTACGCCCGTCGCAAGACGGACCGTGACGACGTCACGAGAACGTGCCTCTAGGGCCTCGGCATACAGCCGACTCTTCTCCACAGAAGCCCGTCTGACTAATTGTCAGACGCTCCAGAGTCTATCAAGACTCTCCAAGGTTTATCAAAGCCTTTCACGTCCGCAAGGACTACCAGAAAACGTGCTGGTACGCCAACTCGGTGCTAGAAAGCACCGTTTCCCTCGGGGCTTTGTGCTGTCGTCCCCTACCCTAGGGATTAACAGCACTGAGGGTCCCCCAGTAGGGTGCCCCGCACCTACTGGGAGCCGTCATTTCCCGAAGGATTGGGCAAGGGCTTCTTCCGAACCCTTGTCCCCTTAAAGCGAGTATCTCGCTGGGGGTTCCGCGGACATTTGTTCCGCAGATGATCCGTGCTCCCACACAGGAAGCATCTCAGCGGCCCATGACGCTGCAACATTGCCAGAAGATCTGCCTCGAAGCTCTGCAAAAAAAGAGTCAGATTGACTCTTAGCGGAAGGTTTCTCTTCCGCTTCGACCTGACTCAGGTCCATGGGTTCAGGACCCACCTTAGAGGAACTAAAGTTCCTCTTGGCGTTGAACGCCATCTTGAACGCCTCCCCCAGGAATTGGGGTCGGCATCGGAAGAGCTCCGAACGTTCTGGTCCTTCTCTCAGGCCTACCATGAAGACGGGGATGGACACATCGTACGAATACGCTTTCGCGTACATCCCTGAAAACAGGGTCTTTAGTTTTTGGACGTATCTCTCCAAGTCCCTAGTGCCCTGAAGGCACCTCAGAAACGCAAGCTGATTCTGGAAAACCCGATCAGGTGTAGCGTAAATGTCCAAAAGCTTTCGATTAAGGACTTCCCTTGTCGGGAACACGTTCGTGACCGAGTCCTAACACGTAAACGCCCATGCACGGGCTTTACCCGTAAGATGGGTCAGTGCAAGTCCCACTTGCAAGTGATCAGCGATCACGTTCGCTGTTGCGAAGGCCGTTTTGACCTCTCGAAGCCATACATAAAGGTTTTCACCCTTCTCCCCGGTGAACTCCTTTATCTTAAATGATAAGGGGGGACGCACCCCTGTGGAACGACTTCCACCTAAACTCGCCTCATGGTCGATGAGAGCATTGACCCTTGCCTTTACAGCCTCAAGGCCCTGCTCCACTAGGAGCTGCATACCCTCGTCACACATTAAGGATAACAGCCTGTTAAAGGCTTCCTGCTGGACGAGGGTTAACCTATCCAAATCGTCCTCATTCATACTTTGTAGAGGATGCCTTAGCCTACCAACACAGGTGTTGGATTGACTAAGAGTGCTACCAGATGTAGCTGGTGAGTATACGCACGGTGCGGCTAGCGCACAGAAGAAGACTTTCGTTAAACGGCGTTCGCCGCTACTTAGCCGATACGCCCTTATAAAAGGGCTTAGTAGGAGAGAGCTCTCCTACTCGGGGCCAAGATTCCCAGTTTGGTTTACACTTAGCTTTCGCTAATGCCTTAACGTAAGGCTCCCTTACTAAGGGTGTAGCTAATGGGAGGGCTCCCCTTACGCTACTGCACTCACTACACGCACGACCTTGACCGGTCGTGCGTCTGTAGTCGTTGAGTGAAAATGTAAACTGAATGTATATTTAATATATAATTAGCCTAAATTAATTTAAACTAATGTAAACTATATGTAATACTAAGTAGAACTTACCAAATTCGTATCTAGCTAAAATGTAGTGTACACCACCTGTGTACCAACACGTGGATGGCTGGCACGCCATTCCCATGGGCTCCTTCCCTGATTGGTTAAAATAACCAATGGTTCAAACCCTTTCGAACCGGTCAATACTAACACAAACCGTAGTGTACTCACGTACACCACCTACTAAATGTGACTCGAATATAACCCTGATACATTGGAGCTCTTCCTACTGGTGAAGAGTTTCATCGACTGTGCAGAGGTGATGGTCGTGTGAAATGCGCTAAGCATATTATTCATCACATGCACGGGAGTGGGCATTTCGGTCCACCATGTGTTGTAACAGGGTTACATTCGAGTCACATTTAGTAGGTGGTGTACGTGAGTACACTACGGTTTGTGTTATTATTGACCGGTTCGAAAGCGTTTGAACCATTGGTTATTTTAACCAATCAGGGCAGGAGCCCTTGGGGGTGGCGTGTCAGCCATCCACGTGTCGGTACACAGGTGGTGTACACTACATTTTAGCTAGGTACGAATTTGGTATGTTCTACTTAGTATTACATATAGTTTACATTAGTTTAAATTAATTTAGACTAATTATATATTAAATATACATTCAGTTTACATTTTCGCTCAACAACTGCTGACGCACGACCTCGACCGGTCGCGCGTGTAGTAAGTGCAGTAGCGTAAAGGGAGCCCTCCCTTTAGCTACACCCTTAGTAAGGGAGCCTTGCCGTTAAGGCAGTAGCGAAGGCTACTAGTAAAACAAAACGGGAATCTTGGCCCCGAGTAGGAGAGCTCTCTCCTACTAAGCCCTTTTATAAGGGCGTATCGGCTAAGTAGCGGCGAACGCCGTTTAACGAAAGTCTTCCTCTGTGCGCTAGCCGCACCGTGCGTATACGCAC
>CM047581.1:208588-274482 GCA_026184515.1 Peronosclerospora sorghi | reverse complement strand
AAAAGCGTGTGTGGAAATAGCCGCGCCCATTTGGAAATATTATACCCTAAAAGGAACGACTCGTCGCCCAAGCAAAATGGTATGGATGTTATTTTCAAAACAAAAGGGGTATACATGTTATTTCCGCAAAAAGCGAGGGCATGCATGAAATTTTCCCTTATAATAATTAAGTATACAGACTATTTTTAGCAAAATGTATACATGATATTGGGTGTACCCAATTTCAATTGAGTATTGCCCAATTTGATTCTACTGAAAAGTCGTAATGTCCCAAAAGCTTCCGACTCGAGTCGAGGTCGAAGTGTGGGTCTTTTTAACAGGTACAGCACGGGGAGGTCGGAGATGAAATTCGGGTCCCGGTGTACTACACATGAGCATTTGGATATGGGCGCGACTATTTCCACACCCCATTTGACTATTTCCACACCCCACTTTGACTATTTCCACACACACACCCCTTCACTTCATTACTTTCTGGACGCAATAAAACGCGCTCAAACACGCTCAAGACTGAAGGTGAGCGTCGTACAGACAGCACCCAAGCACTCTGGAAGGTTTTTTGGCGTTTGGAATGTGTCTGACTGGCGATGTTGTGTGCATGCATGGCGCCATGCCCCATGTCACCATGCCCCATGTCACCAGGATGGAGGAAGAACTGCCAAACCATTCGGAGGGTGGCGGTGGGAAGCTATTTATCATGAAACGCTTGTTCATCCCGCACTATTAGCTCATTCCAACCCGAAAACTGTATACATTGGTGGTGGTGGTGAGTTTGCTACAGCTCGGGAAGTTTTGAAACACAAGTCAGTAGAGAAAGTTTTTATGGTTGATATCGACGAGCTAGTGTGCAATATGTGCCGTAAAGAAATGCCCTAGTGAGATGACGGCGCATTTGAAGACCCACGTCTTGAGGTTCACTATACGGACGCTCATGCCTTTCTGAAACAATATGAAGGCACATTTGACGTGGTTATCATGGACATTGCCGATCCTATTGAGGCTGGTCCAGGGTATGTGCTGTACACGGAGGAGTTTTACAAGTATGCGGTTACAAAAGTCAGCAAGGGGGGTTACATTGTCACTCAGTCAGGTCCAGGGGCTGTTTACAATTGGAACGAATGCTTCTCATCCATCTATTGCACGCTCAAGACCAACTTTAACACGGTCGTAGCATACTTGGTGGACATTCCTTCGTTTGGATGCGTATGGGCTTTCAATATGGCCATGAATCTCGAGGACGGAGACGGTGAAGCTGCTGTGACAGCCATTCGGGAGCGCAGCATCGCCGCTACGAACAAACTCGTGGAAACACGTATTAGCAAGCCGCTGAAGTTCCTCGATGGTGTGAGCCATATGGGTCTCTTTGGGCTGCCGAAGATTGTACGTGAGGCACTCGAAAAGGAGACGCGAGTAATTACGATAGCCAACCCTGTTTTCATGTGCTAAAAGTCCTTCGAGTCAGTCTGTGGATCATAATTCCAAACTCAGTATATCTACTGCCATTGCCACGGTATTTTCTACCTCTTCGAATTACCCGTAGTTTATCGCACCAGCAAACAATGCGAAGGAGCAGCGTCTATTATATGTCTGTACGCTCCATCAATCTCTATGTCTACAGATTTAGAGCTTGAACGTACAAACTACTTCGTCCCTAATCGATACGCTTTCATGTTTCTTTGTCTTTGCTCTCGCCGACCTCGAAAGGTTCGTATGCCACCACAGATTTCTCAACGCCCAGCTTAGTAGCCACTTGTGCTACAAAAGCACCAACTTTTGGGTTGCCCTCTTCAATAAAGTGGTCCTGTTCCAGCAGCGTAAACTCACCAAAGAACTTATTTAGACGACCCTCCGTTATCCTGTCCAGAATATGCGCTGGTTTGCCCGAATCCTTAACTTGATCGGCCAAGAAGGTGCGTTCTTTCTCCACGATTGACTCGGGAATGGTTTCACGTGACAAGAAACGCGGCTTAGCGGCCACTACGTGCATGGCCAGACGGTGTCCGAGTTTCTTCACGCCAGCACGTGAAGAAAGAGAAGGGCAATTTGGATACTGAAGGCAAGAAAGAAAAGGAGGCAGAACCTCATGACGCGGAGTGTACGGAGTCCCACTTGCCTGAAAAGGTGGTCACGGAAGCAACAATGTCAATGTTTTGTTTTTGTTTTTTTCGATCGAAATTTGTGAGGGGTGTGGAAATAGTCAAAGTGGGGTGTGGAAATAGTCGCGCCCTTTGGATATTGACTTACCAGTGTGTACGCTTTTCGACCAACCAGGGAGCAGTCATGGGAAGTAACGGCGCCCTGATTGGTCGAAATTACACAAAAATCTAGTTGATTACCGCAAAAAGTCTCTTAGAATACTCAATTTATAATCTCTTCGATTAAGTGCCTTTTTAAAATAAAGCGTTATACGGATAAAGATCGTGGTTCTTCCAAATTGTTTAAATTTGTATGCCAAAGGCAAACCTTTAAATTTCATACCAATGCAAAAACCTAAGGGTTCGTTTGATTTAGCATGTTCTTGGATTTGGTGGTAGACACTCTGCGACATCGATTCGCGCTTTCGGGCGCGCGACTAAGAAAAACAGCGAAAAGTACTGGTCTGATGTTGGACCAGTTTCATTCATTACCAATTGCAAAAGTCCGGAGCTTCGCGACATCCAACAACATCGTCGATTGGGCGATCACACTCAAAGCCAATAAAATGTCCATTAGCGATTGTCTCAAAGCAATTACGCCAAATACGTCCCAAGACAAAGCAGAAAATAATATATGCGCAATGGAAATTGTAAACAGTGGAGCGCTTATGGCTCTAGTAAGTTTTCTTCAAGATAGCGACCCTAACGCATCATCGGATCTACTTGTACCAGCTTTTCTTGCGCTCATCCGTCTTAGCGCAGATTCACTCCTGGCTCAAGAGCTTAGTCGATTAAATCTGGAAGAAATATTGATCCCGGTTTTAGCCCAGACAGATCCTCGGCTACAAACAGCTGCGTGTCTTACGCTGGGTAATTTGGCGCTGGAGCCGACTTTAGTTGACACCGTCTCATCTCCTCAGATTGTGCACGCAGTTTTGAGCGTACTGAATAGTCGGCACGAAGCTATTAAGCGTGTAGCCATTACATGTTTGGCAAACATAGCTACTTACGCCCAAGGAAGACATCGAATCGTTGAGCAAGACGGCGTGCAGCTCATAAGCGAGCTGCTTGATGATGAGTACAGTGACCAGCTCCGTGGAGAAGCTGCTTTTTCTTTGGGTAATATTCTCTCTGGGCGTGACATTAACCTACAAGATAAAATTCGCGAAAGTGGCGTCTTGCCAAGCCTGGTGCTCTTGTTGTCACCAATATTTGCCGAAGACATCAATAGTAGCTCCGCTTGGGGTTTGTACCATGCCGTTCGTCTGAATGCAGCTAGCCAGTCCATCGTTGCCGACAGTGGTGGGTTGGGAATGCTTGTCCAACATATACGAAGTGGGACATTGGAGTCGCTTAAGACCAATGCGTTACTCGCGCTGGAGAGCGTTGTCGTAAAAAACGAGAAAAATCTAGCCTGGTGCCGCACCAACGGTGTCTTGAAGCTCATTCACGAAATAGATCGTGATGAACTAAATGTTAATGCAAAACAGGCTCTTACCTCGCTGCTCGAACATTTGATATAAAGTGGAAGAGCGTTTTGGCAAATTACTCGATTCTGATCGATGGGAGATAGATATTACGATGTTTCTCCCCAAGCTTCTATTCCAGTACTAGTAGAGTGTAACTATCATTGAATGAGCAACAAGGAGGAGCTCCATTAGCTACTCGGGAGTCGACTTTTAGGTGATTCTAATCAGTGGCTCAATCTTGGGGCAATTTGATCAAAGCGCGCGGGCGTGACGTGTCCGTCGGACCAGCGAAGTATATTATAATATATTACCGGTTTTGAATCCTTTTGTCATCCTGGTTTCCTTTTAAGGGTAGACTAACACCTGCTATCTTCCTAAGCCCCTATCTATTGTATTTGCTCGTAACAAAACCATGTTTCAAACGCTTACACGTTCTATATAGATGAATTTAATCACTAGAGCTACGTGAGCGGGACGCACTGTATAATTTCAGCCGGATCAAGCGGGATACACGATCGTTCGAGATGTTCACGAACACTGCAGCCACAAAAATCAAGAGAAAGAACAAGACTGGTGCAGCGGAAGGACCAGTTGGTGAGGGATTATCCCATACTTCTAGCACCTCCATCTTCTCTACTTTTACTTCACCACTGCCGACATCATTGTTAATGTGCGCCATAGCTTCCTGCTCTTCAATCTCAGCATTTGCGTCATCATTTTTAACGCCTGTCTCATTTGTATGTTGAGGTGTCTTCATTTTATCTATTCCGATTTCAAAATCAGGTCGCTGTCTGAGGTTAGGAATTACAGAAGGTACGAAGAGTTTCCAACCATTTCCCATCAATGCTTCCACTTCCGTTGCATTCTCGTATGGCACCCAATGAAGTTGTTCACATGACTCGGTATCGTTGACACCTTTCTGAAAGGTTACACCACAAAACTGGAGATACGTCTGGAAGGAGCGCACGGATCCAAACCCATACTTGTCGAGCTCAAATGTGTCAATGAGGCCCTTCACGGGCTGCCCCATCAGGTGATAAAAACGGTTGACAGCCATTTCTCTTTCGCGTTTCTTTACCTCCGTATTCACCGTAATGTGCTCAAAGCGCGCAGGCACCTTAGAGTAATTGTGGTAGATGACGGACCCCAGTAGACTTGGAGAATAAAAATCATAGCCACTCGTCCACAAGCGAGATGCGCGCAAAAACTCCTCGCCATCAAACATCCAAAGCGTGTGTGAGTCTACTGGCACACGACGCTCGGCATGGCATTTACTAAAGGAGAGACCGGCACCCCAAAGCGCCTGTAACTGCGGAAATTTTGAATCCTTTATCATACTAGCACCACCATTGCGAACTAAACCATAACGGCCTCGCATGGTGGCGCATAAGTGAGGCAAGGGAACGGATATTACGTTGTCGCCATTATCCTTAATGAAGTTGTGCATGTGGTGCACGTACGTAGATAACACAGCCATTTCATTGTTCACACGCTTCCATTCGGCCAGCAGGTTCTCATCCCAAAGGTTTGTGAAGATGCTGTGGCCGTCCACCTGCAGACAAAATTCTTCCTGCTCGATGAGCTTTTGTTGATGGTAGCGCGCAAGTGTTGGGCCGCGCGACTCGGAGGCTGAGTGAACGTCCACGCGAATATGCTCTTTATATGGGCATGGGCCTTTTTCAGGCCACTCAGCTTCTGCCATCTTGCAGTAAGCGTCATAACAGCGTTCGTCGCCAGCGTCCACCTGATCCACAATGCCGAAGTATAATCGCTCTGGGTACCTTGCGCGCTTTATACCCGTGAAAATAGTTTTACCGCAGCGATAGCCGTCACGGAAGACTGAAATGCCCACGAAGATGTTAAAAGTTTCGGGAATTTTCGCCGGAGGCGGTCGAAGGTGCACCTTCGACGGGTCCAACGGAATATGCTGTACGATCGGGTTCAGCTTCACGGGTCGCCTACTGTGGATAACAGTCATCACAGACTCCATGCTCTCAGCTTCCATGCGCGCCTGGAGTAGTGCTATTAGTAGCAGAGTGTGCAGCAGAAAAAAGAGTGCCTTGACCATGGTAAAAGTTGAAAAATGATCAACGATACGCCAGTTAATTTCTATTTTACGAACTGGGGGGTACACTGTCGTCCCGACGAACTAGGGGATGGTACCCGTCGTAAGTGAAATTTCATTGAAACTAAAGACGAACCTCCGAAACTGTATAGCCTCGGTGGGAGGTGGAACCTACGGCCATCCCTATGAAATCTTATCCCCTGATACTTAATAAATTCCAGTACTTTATAAGTTTCGGCTTCCACCGCAGCTAATTATACTCGCACCAGCTTTGCTTGATTGCTTGAAAATAAGCACTGCAGGGTTTCCGACCTTATACGTCACCCGTTCTTCCTGGCTCCCATCCAGAGATGCCATGCTCATCTTGGTGTCACCTTTGGGGGTATGATAAACGTTACCACCCCGATCAGATACAACTCCATCTGAATCTTCCAACTTGACTAAGCGTTCGGATATTTCACGGATGACCGTCAAGATATCGGTTGACTCCACATTTTCTTTTACATCCTCAACCTTCTCTTCAGTTGCATCGCGCCCCTCACTTGGGCTCATAGCCTGTTGTGGAGCCTTGGGTTTTACAATAGCGAGAAGTTAATGTAATACACAGTTAATGTAAACGTAATGAGTAATTTCCACACTTCCACGTAAGCGTAATCTCCATGCAAGAATCTGTAATCGTGAGCTCCACAGTGTACCACATGATCGCAAGCTCCACAGTATATCAACTAAGCCGTAAAAAATCCACAAAACAATCCGCTTCCACTTGGTATACGTAGCTTAAGCGCAAGAGCCACAGAAACAATCGAGAGAAAAGTCCAGTCGTACGAAAAGTAAATGTAAAAGTGAATATATTTTGTTCACCTATTTTCCAAAGTTTGTGTCATGATGCTAAATCTGAGATATCACCGTATTTTAACAGGATATACTATAGGAGCTTGTGGAAGCTGTTGCAATTACAAGCAGGTAGCCGAGGGAGATGATTGAGATAATTTTGAATCATGAATGGGTTAATGATAAGATTATTTCAAAATATTGGTGGGGTTTGTGCCCATATGTACGATTTTACAGTAGACAATTATCATGTGAAACCGATATGTATGAGTCGGCGGGATAAGATTGCGCGATAACAGAGGCTAGAATACATCAACTTGTCTTGGTTACGATAAAGAAACTAAACTTCCAGGCGAGTGGCTGTCCGTGGTATTGTCCAGGCGAGCTTACACAATTGTTCCTGCAGGATCCGCGATTTCTCTCGGTCTTTTAAGCCATGACTAGGCCCAAATCAAGCGAGACCGGAAATTCTGGAGCTAATCACTCCAAGGGACCGATTTGGGAACCACTATATGATTAATTTCGTGGGACACAAGACGAATAATGCTCGCGTTTTTCTCGCCAAAAGAAAAGATATGGGGCAAAGAAATTTGAACACCTCATTGCAT
This sequence comes from Peronosclerospora sorghi, assembly GCA_026184515.1. Taxonomy (NCBI): domain Eukaryota; phylum Oomycota; class Peronosporomycetes; order Peronosporales; family Peronosporaceae; genus Peronosclerospora; species Peronosclerospora sorghi. Next base: position 267,374 of record CM047581.1, on the reverse strand, counting down.
TTATCGGGAAGCAGAAGGAGCCGAAAAGCAAGCCACTCGTCCCGAAGAGATTGCTTCGGATAAGCACAAAAATAAAGAGAGAGGAAAGAAAAAGAAGAGCCCCTGGACGAGAGACCGGTACGAAACACGTGGTTACGTTAAGAGAAGTGTGAATAACGATGAAAAATAAATGAAAAAAGAGTTCGGAAGAACCGGGGTGGTAAATGTGATAACTGAAATGAATCCGAGAAACTAAACGGATGCTATGAAGAGCTGTCGCAATAATGAGTGGATCATGGCAATGAACTCAGAAATTTCGTTCTTGAAAAGGAACGACGTATGGTTGGTCGTAAAGAAACTGGAAGGTTGAAGACCACTACATATTTAAAACCAAGACCGAGGCAAACGGAAACGTGGAAAGATATAAAGCCAGGCTGGTCGCATGTGGAAACGACAGCGTTTTGGTGTCGATTATGGATTGACTTTTGTCGCAGTTATGTATATGGGAACTGTCAAGATCATACTGGCATTTACCAGAAAATGAAATGTAAAGGCGAAGCATGGAGACATACCGAGCGCGTACGTGAAGGCTTTGGAGGAAGAAAATGAAATTTTACTTTTAATTTCTAAAGACATGACTATAACTGGTGAATGTTTGGATGTACACAAAGTTAAAGACATTGACGATTTTGTTCTGAAACTAAAGAAAACCTTAAATGGTTTGAAGAAATCGGGCCGATTGTGGAACTGCCTTCTGCATAATAAACGGAGTGAACGGGATTTCGTTCATAGTTACTCTGCCATGTGTCTCTAATTCAAACGAACTGATGTAAACACAGTGGTAGTCGGAGTCTATGTCGACCTTTTTTGTGACCGGAAGTAATGAAGGTTTTTCGAGGATATGGAAGTGCTTAAAATCAAGAATCTGGGGGAAGTGTCTAAGTTTTTAGGTATGAGGGTAATATGACGCTGAAAGAGGATATTTCCGTGATCAAGAATTTATAATACAATTTATTTTGAAGGATTTTCGTTTGGCGAACGTTAACAGCGTTATAACCGATTGGTAACGATTTCAATACGAATTACCTGGAGACACAGGTTGATTTGTTGACCAAAACGAACGACGGATCGCACACCGTAAAGAATTTTCAATCGTTTATGGGAAGTCTCCTGTGGATAGCGAGGGGAACCAGACCTGATATCGCTTTTGCGGTGCACAAGGCCACCCGATAATCGCGCGCACTCAAAGTGCTGGACTGGAATCTCGCGAAAAGAATTTTAAGCTATCTGAAGGGGACGATGAACTTTAAATTAAAAATGGAAGTCTCGAAAAGTTGTGAAGCGACTCGGTTACTTTGGAAGCGTTCAGTGACGCTGACTACGCTGGATGCAAGGAAAATCGGAAGTTTATCACAGGTATTTTATTTGCGCTAAGTGGAATAAATCTGTATTGGATATGCAAAAGGCAACAATGTGTTTCACTCTCTACAATGGAGACAGAATTTTACGCAGCCTCACAAAGAGAAAGCGAGATGTTCGGAATATATAAGTTGGTTTTGGAAGCTGGATTGCAAATTAAGTTGCCGATGACGCTTTTTTTCGGATAACCAGGCGGCTATTAAGTTTTTGGAGGGAGAAAACAGTTCCGCGAAAATGAAGCACGTTGACGTAAGATTAAGTTCCTAGTGTCGAAGCAAAAAAACCAGAAAGATCGAAATGCGCTACAAGAATATCGAATACATGATAGCCGATATGTTTACGAAGGCTTTAGCTGCACCAAGACTGGAAGATATGAGAAAAGGGATCGGTTTGATAGAGCATTGAGTGAAACCTTTTTGGGGATTGTGCAATGATGAGAAGGAGTTTTGAAATATGGTGATATCTTAGATTTAGAATCATGACACAAATCGGGAAAATAGGTGTACCCAAATTTTCATTTTGTGACTGACTATAATTTAGGTTAATCAAATATATTCACTTTTACATTTACTTTTCGTACGACCTGACTTTTCTTTCGATTGTTTCTGTGGCTCTTGCGCTTAAGCTGCGTATACCAAGTGGAAGTGAATTGTTTTGTGAATTTTACGGTTACGTTGCTTTCCGGTCTGGCTGTTTTGCATTCGTGTAATTCCTACCGAGATATCGTGGATGACTTCTCGGATGGAGTGGACTTCTATGAAAGTGAGTCCAAAAGGACGCTACCATCTTGCTTCCGATCAATTATCGGTTGTTTCTGTTCGATTGGCTGCAATCGATGAGATTCAGTCGAGGGCGTCGATACGATACTTCTGGGCGGATCGCCCCTACTAGCGGAACCAAAAAATGACCATATAACGTGACCATGGCTTCCTCAATGACTTTCCAATCCATGTTAAATAACTCGAGGAAGCGGGGGCGATCCCTACTTCATTGAACAAACCTAATAAACCTATAATTTGATCCAGATGGCTGCCCGTCGTGCTCGGCGCGGTGGGTCGGCCTTCCAGTTTTCCGGGAATCTAGGGGCGGGTGATTTTTATCACTGGGTCCTCAATAAAATTGCTAACTTGCGTAGGTAGAAGGTCCTCTACAATCGCGATCAGAAACCGGCCCCATGTTTTTGGGGTCTTTATCTTCCTCCTCTTCGTGATCACCCCACCTTCTTAGACGGACTTTATCGGGATTCTTAGAAAAATCTCATCTCTCCCCATATATCTATTTTTTTTTCTAGTGGTATTGGAATGAAATCCCCATCCTAACCCGGGTTATATTTAGTTACACTCTAACTTGGAACGGCTCTGATTGGAGCCACGATGAAGTAAATTTTTCTTTTATTCAGATCTGGTAATAGATCGAGATCCCGGGTCATAGTTAATGTCACTATAACCGATCCGGCTCTGCTCGGAGCCGCCTCGGAGCAGTTTCATCATTAAGACCCGGCACTCCTCTATTAGAGATCGATCATCTCTTCCTTCAGCATTGAGCAGCCGTGAAGATGAACCGCCTTCCTCCAATACACCCGAAAAGTATTATCCACTTAATCGCAAGTTCATTCATCGCTGGAATCTCGTGATATCAAGGGTCACCAATGCATCCGGGCACGCGCACCATTGTGGTGGTGAGGATATCAAAATTTTGGCCATCTGTCCTAGAGATTCGAACTCCCATTGGCATAGACTCCTAACTCCGTTGATCATGACCATCCAAAATTAGTTCGAACTGTTCGACTTTAAGATCGAGAAGATATTGAGGATCTGCGTTTTTTCTGTCTCATCGTGTCTACCCATTGGAACTGGAGGCTACTGACGAGGTGATAATAAATATTCTTTCCAATCAGGGAATATTTGTTCGTGTGAAGACGAAGAGTGCAACTTGGCGTAACTCTTCACCAGGGTACTAATGGTTAGTACAACCATAAATTACTCCAAATAAAAGTTAGCTTGATCGATCAGGTCAAACCAAAACGTAGGAGAAAACGAAGAAAACGTAAGCTGCACTAACAGCCACAGTTTTTCACAGAAAAACCATGTTGTCTCCACACTAGATCCGCATCAAAATACCGAACATACCACTTTTCATCAAGTTGAATTCTTCGATCGGGTACAATCTTTCGTCGTGCACCTTGCATCTAAGCAGGCAGTGCTCGGTCGGGTGAACTTTCCTCTCGACCCTCTTACAGGTAAACCTTTTCCAGAATCCTCGGTCATCGTACTTGCTGGGTGCACTTGCGTATCGGGCGGTCTGACCGAGTAGCGTTTCTTCTGTTCGACATTTGTACCGGCTGAGAGCTGACCTACCCAAGAACCTGCTCGGGCTTCCGCCGTGAGTATGCGGCGATATAGCTCCTCCTCGGATTGTCCACTGGAACGGTTTTCGCTCTAGGAGATAACGCCAAAAGTCGACAGCAACCCCTTGAACTGCTCTGTTGGGTTCGGTCAAAGGCGATCCGCCCTGTCCTGCCTCGGGAGATGACTTTGGCTGATACCTGCACGAATCGACGACAACTTGAGGACCTCGATTCGTCATTACGTAGGGTTTTCCACACTTATCGACATTCTTGAGTTGCTGCAACGTTTGCCCGTCACCTAGATCCCGATCTCTTTGGGTATTGGTAAAATGCTCCGCGTGTTCCCGGGTGATCTCCTAACGATCAGCATGCGCGGGTTTGCCCTTAGCCCAGCTACATTCAACATGTGTGGGAACTCGATGAGTGTCTTGTCAGGTTGCTGCTTCATATAATATTACCCGATATTTCCAACCCACAATATTGCTCTTCGAACGTGCATACCAAGTGCCCGTACTTCGCGACTTAGAATACAAATTTTCACTGAGCCTTCATTAAGTCACTGAAGATCAAGAATCGCTCTCTCTCCGACGTACGCTTACTCAGGAAGACTGACTTGGGCTTTCTCTGCCATCCACGAGCATGTCATGTTCTGGATCCTTGTCGGTGAACGCCTTCAACTCCGACATAGCCGACATACGCACGTGAGTCACTGACCTCGAAATCTTGTGCAGAAGCCATGTTGGATATTCGCGGCTCAAGTTTATATTGCGACGGTTATACGTCTCGTCAGCTGACGTGACTGAATCCATTTCTACATGGCTGATCGAGCGTTTCCCGCCGGTTATCCTGGCCTGGTTGGCGGCTTTCCGGACCTTTGGGTGGCTTTTTCTGGACCCGCACATCTCTCGGACCCTACAAACATCATCTCCATCACTTCAGACGGCTGAGTAGTCTCCGTCCTACGTTAGTTGCACAGAAATCTCTACATCATGGTCGTGGATATCTCTAGAAGCCACTCGGGAACTTTCTGGCTCTGACTTGCGCCAGGTAACTTGCACAGGCTTGGCTCTACTGATCACAGGTTTCCCTTCGGTGCGTCGTGGTCTAGAAGCGTTCCGGGCGGCTAATAGGCCTTTGTCCGTTAACTGTCAATAATATCCTAATACAGTCAACTCCCTCTATAACAGCCCCCGGGTGATTTCGTCACATTATACTTTCTGAAACGAACCAACCTGGCTTGGCCCGGGATCGAACCCGGGACCTTCCGGTACCGCAGTGAGTAGGAAACCACTCGACCACGGTCGGATTATATAACAGCCTCCGGGAGAACAGCATTCCCGTATAGCAGCCCTGAAAACGACCATACGGATCTCCAACAGCCAAAATCCGCCCTCTATAGCAGCTTCTCGGCTATAACAGCAACAGCCATGGGCCAGTATACGCTACATACATTTCGGCTCCCTCTATAACAGCCACCCGGATTTCCCCCTAAAAATGCTTGAAAAGGGTGATTGGAAATGGGTAGAAGAATCTAGACAATATTCAGGGGCCTATTACTCATCAGGGGCATTTCCTGCTGAAAATTCCGGAAAAAACAATTAATTAATGGGCAAAATCTTCGGTACAGAAAGAAGTTAAAAGGAGAGCACCCCCCCCAAATTTCCCCCAAATTCCTCCACTCACATTTTCTACCTTCCCCTCACCACACACAAAATGGCAGACAACAACAAAGATAAGAAGAGACAGGTCATCTCTCTGGACACCAAGGTGGCCATTCTCGACTTGCATTCAAAGAATCCGGCACTTTCCCACAAGGATATCGCAGATAAATTTGGGATGAAGCGCAAGAAAGTCACAGATATCCTGAATCGCCAAAAGACCTCCGTCCTCCAAAATTCCAAGACAGTGGAGGCACAGGGCGGCGACATGGAGCGCATCAAGCGGTTCCGTGGCCCCCTCCACGATGAGGTAATATTTTGATGTTTGGCACTTAAGACATTTCTGGAGTGCTTATGGCTGGCTTTTCCAGGTTGACAAAGCTGTCAAAATCTGGTTTGTCCAGATGAGGTCCAACAATGTCGTACTCACCGATGCACTCGTTCAAGCCAAGGCCCTTCAATTTGCTGCTTTTCTTGGCGTCAACAAGCCCGATGCAGAGAAGAACGATTTCACAGCCTCAGACGGTTGTCTCAATCGTTTCAAGGAGCGCCACAACATCAAGTCGTACCGTCTCCATGGCGAGGATGAGAGTGCCCCTCTGCAAGACCTTCCTGCCTTCTGACTCGAGCTCCAAAACGTCATCGATAACTTCGCCCTCACCGACGTGTTCAACTGTGATGAGACTGGCTTGTTCTTCCGAATGGCTCCGAACAAGTCACTGGCCCAAAGCTAACAGAAGGGCTACATAAAGGACAAGGCCCGGATCACCGTGCTTCTCGGGTGAAACGCAACAGGCAAGTGCTTTCTTTTTGAGAATTTTTGACGTGTTCTAAGACAAACTCTTTTTAGGCTCCGAGAAGCTGAAACCGCTTGTCATTGGAACTGCTGCCAAACCTCGTTGCTACCTTAATGTCGACATTACAAAGCTACCGCACATCAAGTAATTTTCCAACAAGAAAGAATGGATGAAGGCTGACGTTTTCAAACCCTGGATTCTCGGCTTGAACCGTCCGTTTCAGCGTCAGAGCCGCCAAATCCTGCTTCTGCTGGACAATGCCATTCCTCATTCGGTTGACGATTACAAAGATCTTTTGACCAACATAACGGTAAGTTTCATTTTTCCTTGTTGCAACTGACTCGGAGATGCTGACAATCCCTAAATCCTCAGGTTCATTTCCTCCCTCCGAACACCACTTCGCATCTAAAACCAGCCGATGCAGGGATTATCGCCAACTTCAAGGTCAAGTACAAGACTCGCTACATCAAGTACCTTCTTGACAAGTTTGAAGCCACCGGCGACCATCCCTTTGAACCCAAGGCCAAGTTCACGATTCGCCAAGCAATCGACATGCTCGTCGAGTCATAAGACGATGTTCAAGCTTCAACAATTTGCCATTTCTGGGAGAAGACAGGCATTCTTCCCACTCGCGGTCGCATGGACGTCGTTTCTCTATTCAATGCGGATGGCGTCGACCCAGTCAGCAGGATTTCGGCGCTTCTGGCAAGGATTCCACAGCACAGCACCTCCTCCACCATGGATACCCAGGCCTACCTCCAAGTCGACGGTACTCTGCCCATCATCGAGCATCTCTCCGACGAAGAAATCCTGGACGAGGTGTCATCTGATCCCGCTGCGGTGGAGGACGATGACGAGGGAAGTGGTGACGAGGAGCCGGTGTCCCTGCCTTGGGGACAGCTGCAGGAAGCTGCCGAGTTTCTTCTGGCTGGCATGGTGGAGAAAGGATCTCAGTTTGACCAGGCAGAGGAGTTGGATAATCTCCTCCGCCGCTTCAAACGCTTTGTCCTTTCGAGCAAGACTGCCGCGTCAAAGCAGAAGTATTTGGAAAGCTACTTTGTGAAGGGAAATAAAGGCAAAGGACGTGCCAATTAGGTAGAATTCAGATATGGGGCCACTTTGGTAACATCCCAGAACTTTGTAAACGGCAGAGATTTTCTTTATAGCAGCCAATACAGACGGGCACAGGCTGAAGCTGTAATACACGATTAACATCCATCCGCTATAGCAGCCAAAAAGTTTGTATAAGGTTGGTGCTGCAATAGAGGGAGTTGACTGTACAACCAATGTGTTCTTTACGTGACAGAAAAAGTGACCTTGCCAGCGATCTGAGATTTTTGTTTAATCTGGTCCTGAACATCTGACGTGGTCGTCGCTGTGGCCCAATGTACTTCTTACCGGCGCTCGTTGCTGTAACTTAAACGCACTGGATAACCCCGGGTGAAAATACAAACTTCTTAATATCGCCTCATCAGATAAACAAAATGGAAGATATTACCAATAAACCCAGGGAATTAAAAAAGGAGCAAATATTTAATTGATGCAATGTAATATAATATTTTACAGGGTGGTGGTAAGTGCTTTACGTTTTCCTGAGTAATCTCCGAACAATCGGCGTGGTATTTGACGGGCAGGTTTGCTCTTGGCCCGGCTTGAACCGGTGTAAGTACTCGATCAGCGTCTCGTTGGTCCCCGGCTTCGTATGATAGTTTTTCCGGGAACCGAAATTCTCAACACACAATACTGCACTTTGACCGTGTGAACAATCCGCCCGTACTTCAAGTGTTAGCCGCTAAATCCAAGTTTTCGCTGGGTCCTTCTTAAGTCACTGAAGACTAAGCATCTCTCTCTCTCTCTCATGCGTAAGGTCCCTCATCAAGGCCTACTTTGTCTTTCTCAACCATCCGCAAGGTATGTGTTTCTGCCCTTCAACTCCGACGTCGCCAACATACACACTTAAACCACTGACCCTACGCGTTGAACGCTTGAACATTGCCCTATTGGCTACCCGCGGCATCCCCAAGTCCAAATTGTATAAAGTTAATGAAAAAATTTTCCAAGTCCAAATTGTGGTGAATTGTACCATAAAATTGGTGCATAATTGTGGGTGTGACTGTGGGCACAACTGTGTGTGTAACTGTGTGTACGACTGTGTGTACAACTGTGTGTACAACTGCAGGTACATGGACGGGCCATCGGATTAGAAGCGGCATTAGGTACGGGTACCTAACGGTTAGCGACGGACGACAGAGAAATCAGGTTGACTGGTCGACGGAGTACATTGGAATGGGTAGTTCTGATTGGTTGATATTAGGTAATTCGTAGATTTTAGGATATAAGCACTAATAAAGTTCTCCTTTTGCGTCCAACTACTAAGGACACCTACAGGAACGGCACCTAGCGCCTCCCTTCAGTAAACTCACCTCTACGTCCCGGGCGGGAGCACCTAGTGCAATTTTTGGCCCACCGGCAGACGTAGGGTGTTGAGAACTCGACTTCAACTTCGCCCGATGTGTCAGCGGTAATTTTGTAAAGTTTTTCTGGGAAAGTGATCGAACAGTGCGATCTCACCTCATCCCCTATTGGTCTACTTCCTTCCCCTAGAAGTTCGGCTGCTCTAAGCGCCCCTTGGGAACTCTAGGTGGATTTCTGGGAAATCCGTCGATCATCCTGCACATAAAAGGGCATATCGACCTCTTCCTATTAAGTTTAGGTCAGGAATACATTAATATATTGGGTATTTCCCAGGCGAACCAGACTTAAGAGGCTCGGCGATCGGGTGGTGAATATTTCCGCTGCCTGATCAATTACCCCTTCGCTGGTCACCACCAATATCATCGATCTGCAACCTGTGACCTGCGATCATCAACCCGCAGTCGCACCAACATTTCGTCCTGGATCAGCTACATTGATCAGGAACTTGAGATTATCGATTATTGGTCCTGATCGCACCTGATCACGCCTGATCACGCCTGATCGACACCGGTGGATCTACTACGAGTTTAACCCCATCTTGCATCGGAATCTCGCGGATCTACGTCCCCGTCATCGGAAGATCGACCCACGCCCAAGCCGTCGGGTACACAAGGTGAGCAAGACACAAGACCATCCACACAAGACAACCGGAGTACCCCCTTCGTTAGTCGGCAGTCCGGGCGCCGTGGTAACGCCTGATCGAGCCTCAAGAACTTTGATCAGCCGCTCCACCACAATGGTGCGAGTGCCCAGATCTTTGGGCGAAGCGGGATATCCCCGCAATTCTACGCAATATGGCGCTGATGCGGACGTGAAACGGAAGCGGAAGCAGAATTGAAGATTGAAGTGGAAAAGGAGGAGGTAGTTGTGACGATGAAAAGGCAGTTCGCCGTCGTCATGTCTGAAGAAGAAATGAAATGCTGATCATCAGGACCTGGGGAGGAATCTTGATGAGATAAAAGAGGAGAAGCCTCAACCACCTCCCGAGGATCCTTCGGGAGCCCCTTCGGATCATAACGCAAGTTATTATCCGCCAATTACATGTGTGTATAATGATCCGGATTGGTAGCCGGTGGTGACTTATTACAAGTCCGACCAACCGAAGGCGTTGCTAAAGGCGCCTGGGTCGGAGAGCGACGAAAATCGATCAAGTGTGCCGCAAACGGAATATGATCTGGTGAAGACGTTGACAGGAAGTTTTACACGGGGGAACTGGAAGATCTCTTATTGACGGATTCGATCATGAGCCTACTCGGGGTCACGATCAGCGGAAAGCTGAACGGACCGGTCGATCAACGAGTGGACGGGAAGGACAAGCTTCCGCTGGTGTTAGAGCTAACACGCCTGGTCAAGCAACTTGATTTGACCACAGACGCCTACGATGCTGAAGAAGTGTTCGTTCAGAACCCTGAAGATGTTGCGATAGATACCCACTGGCTGTTAGATCTGTTGGTGCATATAGTGGGTCGGTCTACTAAGGTGAAACACCCTCGCTCTCCGCTGAAAATTGAAGCGGGTCCGTCGATCAACGTGGCAGAACACACGGGATCATCCTGTTACGAATCTGCTCCTTCAGAGGGCGAAATTTCTGAAGTTGAGTCGAGCAGTGCAAATAGCGTGGAACCCAAGATTACCCGGATGACGATCTACCAGAAAGATGAAGCCAAGTTCTCAGTTGTCAAGATGGAACCTCAATCAGTCAAGGCAGAAGATGATCAATCATTGCAGGAACCACGGCTGCAAGCATTTTTCGATAAGGCTATTGGGCGGTTTCTGGCTGAGGAAAGAGGCAAGTCGACACCTAGAGTTGTTTGAATGAAAAGTCACCAGACAAAACCAGGAAGAGCTGCGACGGTCAAAGATGTTGACATGGAATCCGTGCATTTGCTCCGTGATCATCAGTCCAAACCAGGAATATCGGCGTCGGTTAAGGATGTTGACATGGAATCTGTATATTCGTTCCATGATCAACAATCCCGGCGTGATTATATTGATCCAGACGAGCCGATCACTCTGCCTCGACAAGCCACGGTTGCGTCAGCGTATGCTGGAATGCCTGATCAACAGCCGATTCCCAGGATTAGGATGTCTGCGATCAGTGATCTCAAAGAATTTTCAGGGAAAGAAATGGATGAATATCAAGCACGGAATTGGATTAGTCGCCTTAAGTCAGCATTTATGCGTGATCAAGCATCTGAACATGAGAAGTAGTTTGATGATGGGTGATCTGCTAAAAGGACCGGCGCGCAATTGGCATCGCCAGCTGAGCAGATCTGCTCGCTCAAGCTGGAAAAGTCTCGTTGATGAGTTTGAAACTCAGTACTGTGGAAGTGGTCAATCGGCATCTCGCCAATATTACTACACGAAGCAGCGATCGGATGAAACCCCTATTGAGTATCTTCACCGGTTGAATGTGGCGGGAATGCGAACCAAGCTGCCGATCAAGGACGGATCGTCTACGATCTTACGTGAACATCTGCAACATTTTCTTGACACATTGACTAATCTCGAATTCGCTGATCAGCTGGCGTTTCTGCGTTTGGATAACGTTATGGATTTGGAAGAGACGCTGCGAGCTTATGCACGCAATAAGTCGTGCCATCCAACGGCGATGGTAGGCAATAGTCGATTCCGCCGGAAATTCGGCGATGATCGAGCACCTGCCCCGGCGCGGAAGCCTAAAGCAGTGTGCGCGGTCAAGATGATGTCTGGAAGTGAAGAATAAAGCTCAGAGGACAGTGGAAGTGACGGTGAACAGAGTCGTTACATGATCAACCAGTGACGCACGATTCACCTAGTGAGCCTCGACCATTCACGATCAACCAGTGACGCACGATTCACCTAGTGAGCCTCGACCTGGTAAACGAAGTGAATCAAGTACCGTTTATCAAGGGGCGACGAAGAAATGCAGTCATTGTGGATCGTTCAACCATGACAATTTACGTTGTTGTAAGCGCCTGACTTGTCTGAAGTGTGGAAAGAAGGGACACCCGATGGATCACTGCTTGTATGTCTGCCGTGCGTGCGGCGAAATTCATAACGCTGGCAAGTGCCCTATTGAATAATTCTACAATCGTATTCGCCAGTGGTACAACCCTACCAAACATGCCAGAATGTTTCCCAACGAATCCGAAGACATGTTAAACTAGGGCTATCGCTAGGTTGGAATCTGGTACGAGACGAGCGTTCTAGTTTGTGTATTTTTGCATATGTGGATAAGAAGAGGTCTGATCGAGCAGAAGAAAAAGATAATGAAAAATGTGATCAGCCTGATTTACCACGTTAGGCTAATTTCCTTATTGATGAGTTTTTCGGTCCCCGGTGATCATGGAAGTTGATTTACTTCCGGGTGAATCACGTGGATATTGGAAGTATCACTCGCCCAAGAGATGGTTTAAAGAAGCCAAGGCGAGTGGCAAAATTAATAACGAACGTGCAATGTTGCTATTTGATTCTGGTGCCGAAGTGTCGACCATCGACTCAACCTTTGCTCGTAAGGTGGGTTGTAAGATCGACACGAGCCAAATACAAGAGTGTGTTGGTATCGGAGAAAGCGCATACCTCACAGAAGGGCGCACTAATATCAAGGTGACGTTAGCGGGTTCTTTAGTTTATTATATCCATGCATGGGTGGGAAAGCTAGTTGGTCAAGATGTTATATTGGGTATGGATTTTATGATCCCAGCTGGTATTCGATTGGACGTCGCCTACGGCGCACTAAGTCTGCCTGATGAAGTAATGATCCCATTATAAGGCCGTCGATAGCTGTATTGATCGAGCGGAAACTATATGAAACTTGATCAGTACGAGCAGATCCCAGTGGGTCGATCTGCTGAGGTTCGGATTCGTGATCAGCGAGCTCGGAAGTTATGGATTACTCGCGAAAAAGATTGGGTCCCCACTGTGACTAGGGCGTGGGCAATTTGCGGTATCTGCGTATTTCGAACGTTGCCGATCATCCGATCATCCTACACGACGATAAAATTTTAGGCATCTGGATGAATAAGGAAGATGTGTCCCGTCGCCCTGGATTTATTTCGGTGGGCTCTAATCGTTATAAGGAGTGGCAGTACTTGTTCACTATCGATCATTAATTTTTTAAAAGGTTTTGAGGGTGGACCAGAATCTCGCGTATCAAGCTTCAACCGATTCAGTGCATGATGATCAAGAAAGTGTCGATCAAGGTCCTTTGGTCGATAAAAGGAGTATCCTATTCCCCTCAAGGAATTTCGGTACGACCTACGGACTCGATCACGGCATCTGTGGCACTAGTATACGGAAGTTCGCAGAAGATAAAAGAAATACGAGAAAAATGTGATCAGGAGTCGAATGTGAAAGGTCCGACCCTGGATCACGAAGTTGAACGGTCTGTTGCAAGAGATGAGACTGTTCAAGATATGCGTGAGCATGCCGTCTCAGCCGATCACGGTGGATTCGGTATGATTCCTACCGATGATCAAGTGTGCTACCACGAAGGAGGAGATTTGTTCGTGGAAGTTCTGTAGAAACAGCTTGCCACGCTGCTTGAAGTGTCCGCAAGCACTGAAGAAGTGCCCAAGGACGATTTGCATGTTGATTGTCCATCGATTAACACCGCGGAGGAAATGGATCAACTTCGTGATATAATTTGGTCGAAGAAACATCTGTTGATCGGGAAAGGGAACGCGCTGCATCCCGCTACACGTGGGGTTGTTTGTGATATTGACGTAGGCAATGCGCGCCCGATCGCTCAAAAGTGCCGAAAGGTACCTCCGCAAATTCGCGAGAAGTTATCGGCCTTGATCAAGGGGCTATTGGCTACTAAGGTCATCCAGCCGTCTACGTCACCCTGGGCATCACCTATAGTGATCATCGTGAAGAAGAATGGGGTTGATATTCGCTTATGTATCGACTATCGCGCGGTGAATCAACTCACGCGTTTGATGGTATACCCAATGCCCCTGATCTCTGTTCTACTCGAAGACTTGGATATAGCGTTGTGGTTTTGCTCTTTGGATATGGCGAGTGGTTTTTGGGTCGTGTCTATGAGCGATCGAGCACGTCAGATTTCGGCGTTTGTCACTCCGTTCGGATTGTTTGAATGGAATAGGATGCCCTTTGGCCTAAAGAATGCTACGCAAATCTACCAGCGGTTGATTGACAATGCATTGTATGGGTATCTCAAGGTTAAGGACGGTGAAGATGAGTAAACGGATGTATTCACTGCGGGAGAGCCTGACCAAACACAAGGCCCGTCTGTATTTCAGCGACGATCCTATATTGATGATATTTTGATCCCTGCACCTACTTGGGCGGACTTGTGTGACAAGGTGCGAAATCTACTGGAAAAGTGTGATCAGTGAAACTTGTCGATCAGCGTGACCAAATCGTACTGGGGGCGGAACAAAGTTCCTTATTTGGGACATCACGTCTCTAGCCGTGGTCTGGAAATGAATCCGAAGAATTTGGATGATCTGATTGATTTGCCTTTTCCTGGTACTTTGCGTGCTATGCAAACGTTTTTGGGGAGTCTGAATTACTACTGTCGATTTATCGAAGACTTCGCAATCTATGCTGCGGTACTATATGAGTTACGAGAGATAGATTATCATGAGTTACGAGAGATAGATTAAAAAAGAGTCGAGCATTGATCAACGAGAGTATGGTGCATGAAGACGATCGATTAGCCAGGGCGAGAGTGGCATTCATCATGCTGAAAGCAAAGAGTGCGTCAGACCCAACCTTGCGCCATTTCGATCAAGCCAAAACGCCGGTGATCGTGGTCTATGCCAGCAAGTGGGCAGTGTCTGCCGCGTTGGTACAAGAACATAATCAAGTGTATTGACCCGTCGCATTCGCTAGCCGGACACTGAAGAGCGGTGAGCTGAATTACAACCCCGTCGAAAAGGAAGTGTTGGCTCTTCTGCGAATTCTGGACGTCTACTTTACGATGCTGGTCGGAAAGGAGATCAATGTCATGTCACGTCGATCTACGTTGAAGTGTATTGACGTCCAATGGGCTAGACGGACGATTGGGGAGATGTGCTGCGATCTTATCCCAATGGGACTTGTAGATCAAGAAATGTGTGCATGGAGAAGAGGAGAAACTAGGGGCGTTAGCCGCAAGTATCACTACTCGCGCCGAAATTGATGAAGCCCTGATTGCGATCGCACCAAAAAATTATCCAAGGCAGATCATTGAAGTACCACCTCCTACGGTCGAGAAAGGCGAGGATCTGTACGTGATCAGTTTCGATGTATCTGCAAGTGTTGAGCGATGTGTTGGTGCTTTTGTGTGGAAATTGCCGGAATGGAAGATCATGATCGCGGTCGCTGATCATGCACCTGGCATCACGGTGAATTAAGCAGAGTACTATGGATTGATTCTAAGTTTAGATCTACTGTCGCAATATCCCAAATGAAGGGTGATCGTGTGTGGAGACTCGAATTTGGTGATCAGGCAAATGCGTGGAGAAATAGAGTGCAAGGCTCCGCGATTGCAAGTACTGCAGAAGTGTGCGTTAAAAATCCTTCGCGAATGGCCTGATATCATGATCTGCTGCACGTTAAAATATAGTGTAATAAGAGTGCCGATCATATCACCACTACGGCCATGCGGGATGGGACACGATGTGAGATTGATGACGAAAAACAGCTGGAAGAATTGGTCGATATAAACAAATTGTCAGAAGTGATTACTTGGAAGGAAGATCCCACTGTCCCGCAAGTGCTGGTGACGACGCGATCACGTAACCTTCGTCAGACGCAATCGTCAATGTGGCCCAAAGTATCCATAGAAGGGATAAGGGAGGAACGTGTTAAGAAGGCGCAAGAAGAAGAGAAGTGGATTTGTGATTTGCGATGTTACTTGCATGGTAACGTGTCACAATTGAGCGCAGACGAGGTGAAAGAGTGCGCGAAAATCGCCGACAGCTATGATTTCGATGACCAAGTGTTGTTGATCTACTGCGGGAATATGGCTAAAGGAAAAGCCAGCGGTGAACAAGGTGATCAAGACGATCGACACTCTTTAATCAAGCTGGTCTTACCTAAAACCCTGCAGGCGGATGTCCTCCACCATTATCATGTGAGTTTGGAAGGAGGACACCATGGTATAGGGCGTACACATCAGCGGATCAGACCATATTTTAATTGGCGTGGTCTATTTCGCAGCGTGCAAAGATTTGTTGGACAATGCGTAGATTGTTAGACGGGGAAGGGCCAACCTACGATCAAGGGAATGTCACCTGGAAACATTGAAGCTAGGTACCCGTTTCAAGTGATAGCCATGGAGATCATATCCCGTCGTTGCCTCGTTCAACCGATGGGCATACGGAATTGCTGATCTGGACCGATCTGTTCACGGGTATGGTGATCGCGAAAGCTGGATCTTCTCGTACGCTCAGAAAGTCGCCGAAAATTATGAAGAATGTGTGTTTCGACGATTTGGAGCTAGGCAGGTGATTGGGCACGATCGAGAACCGGTTTCATGTCTGAAGTATTTCATGCGTTCAACAAGATCGTGGGACAACTAGAGAGTGCCACTATGGCGTACCGTCCACAGACGAACGGCAAGGCAGAAAGAACGGTGCAGACGATCACACGAGCGATCAAGATGTATGTATCAGATTTAGGTCAGAAGGATTGGAGCTCGTACGCAGAGAGACTGGTATTCGTGCTAAATTCGACCCCTGATCGCATTCGTGGAGAAAAACCATTTTTTTGGCGTATGGGGGTGGGATCCGCAATCATCGTTGGAATCAACATTGCAACTTGGTGGAATTCGGCGTAAAGACCGTGATGCTCGTCGGTGGAGATATAGGCTGCAGAAAGACTACCGTTACGCCCGTGATCAAGTGAGCACTCGACTGCACCAAGCAATAGCTGATCGAGCTGAAAGCACAATGATCAAGTGACACCGCACAAGATCGAAGCTGGATCGAGGGTATGGTTATACCTTGATAGGGTAAAAGAAGGGTTCGCGAAGAAACTGGCGCACATGTGGCATGGACCTTTCAGAGTCGATGAGGTGATCGGTGATCATGCTGCAAGATTGATTACGGCTGACATTGACTATCGCATATTCCCAGTGGTTCACCTGTCCAAGTTGAAATTGGTCAAGGAGTTTCCAGATCGCCCTACTGCTGTGCTAACAGCCTGCGTAGAAGATCGTTTTGACTTCGACGAGGCTTTGCTACCCGAAGACAGCTGGGAAAGGACTCTAGATCCAGATGAATTTGAAGTTGATCGTATCATCGATGTGCGTTCTGGTCGAATGACTAGGTATGGCAGGACGTTACGCGAATATCAAGTCGACTGGAAGGGTTATGATGAGCCGTCATGGGTAGACGAGGCAGATCTGAACTTCGATGCTCTAATCAAGGACTTCGAACGAAATATGATTAACAAACATCGGTTTGATGTAATTCAGGTGGACGATGAGTCCCATTAACGCATGATCGACTAACTGAATGTGGAATTATGAGTGAAGAACCTTTGATTGGAGAAGACTTATTGACGAAACTCACGATTAATGGAGATATGATTATTGACTCAAAGTGGTGAATTCACGGTGGATATTGCGAGATATGGTGATGGAGAAACGGCAGATGAGACGATGGAATACCGATTTATGTTATGCATGAGAAGTGACGAAGCAACAGTTGGAAATGGCACGATCAAGAGTGTTTATTGATCAAAGAAGAAGTGATCAGCCATCTAACCTGACCCATAGAACTTACGACAAAGGCGAGGGATGTTCCGGACGGGATGATTATCAGGAGAAAGGCGATATTGAATCCTCCAAGGCTCATAGGCATCAGCCTCACGCAGCGCGTCCGGTAATGTCCGAGGTGGTGGGTCCGATAAGAACCCTGGATACCATGACCCATCGTCGGCCGGAGCATATTTCAGAGGACGGTTCCGAGCACAATGGTAGATCGACGGGTCTTAGAAAAAGTCGAGATCACACTTCCCGTCGATCATACCCTGCAGGACGAATTGCACGATCCTCTTCCATGATTCCCCGGCACGGCTTCTGAGCTGACGTCGACCTTGATAATACTCTTGGAAGAAGTCGGCACGCTCTCGGAGGCTTTTATCTATGAGGAGATAATGCGTCGACTCCCAGATCGCATGTGCGTGATGATCTAGAAACGACTGGTACTTCGCTTCAAAGTCGGCAAACCAGCAGACTGAGCGGAAAGAGACGGGTTGAATCATGATCGAAAAGGTATACCAGGGGCGTCGCGAGTACAGCAGCTCTACCTCCGGCTGGGTGATCAGGTGACTACACCACTGATCAGCCGAAAGGGCGCGCGTGGTGACTGGGAACAACCATCCTCGGGGCGTGTCAAGTAGTCGAAGACCACTTGTGCCGAGACGTTGCTCAGATTAAAACCGCCAAGTTGACACGGAGTCCATGGCAAGATGTCTTCATCTGCTTC
Source organism: Peronosclerospora sorghi (assembly GCA_026184515.1). Classification (NCBI taxonomy): domain Eukaryota; phylum Oomycota; class Peronosporomycetes; order Peronosporales; family Peronosporaceae; genus Peronosclerospora; species Peronosclerospora sorghi. The sequence goes on along the minus strand of CM047581.1, from coordinate 249,274 downwards.
ACCATCAGGTACCAAGATCAACGACTTGTAGTCACCCGTGCGAGGGAAGAGGAACCCCGCAGAGCCTTGATCAAGCGAAGCCTCACTCCCAAATTCGCTGATCGTGGGACTGGATGGCATTTTCATGCCGATCAAGGCAGGGAAACCGCCTTGACTGTCATCTGGTTGATCGGGATCAATAGAACGATCATCATCTGATTTTTCTTCTGAAATGGGAAGAACTTTGCGTTGCCGCTTGGACCGAGATTTGGATTTCGAACGTTGAGCACGTCTCTTGGGCGAAGAAGTGGGCCGAATGATGGAATCTTCTGGTGAATCACCTTGAAGGTCAGCAGACAAGCTTGCAGCTTGATCAGAGTTCACGAAGCCGGCCATTTGTAGCGACATACCAGCCAGCACGGATTGGAGACGCAAGTGGAACGCCTGCAATTGCACATTTTGATCTTGAGCCTGGCGCAACTTGTCGCGCAGTGAATCGCAATCTGCAGACACGTAATCAAAGCGGCGCCGCGCTGTCGAAAGTTCCGTCTTTAACATGGAATTCTCGGTGCGTAGACTCTCCAGATCGATCCTGCTAGCTGACGCCCCATCGACGCGATCACATATCTCATCCATCTGGGCTATCATAGCGACATATCCATCCATTTTCATACGATTGGTTTCATTTTCCTTCCGGACTCGATCGTGTTGTTGTTTACGTCTCTCAGCCTCAGAGTTTAGCCTGAACGCCTTCTCGATCAGGCGCTGTTTCTTGACGACAGATTGATCATACTCTTCTTGTAGCACGCCCAAGCGCTGTTGGAGTTTATTAATCGTCACTTGATCAGGGAGTGCCGCATGACGCGAGATCTCCTGCGCGTGATCACCAATGGTCTCCTCTTGAACAGACAGCAGATAGCGGCCCCGATCGCGGCCTCCCTACATATCGCGGATCTGAGCGCGTTGGTCGGCTATAGTTTCCTCAGCAGAATTCAGCTTGGACTTGAGATCGTTGACCGCCGCACGGACAAAATCACGCAGGGGCGCAAGCTGCTCACGGGCCCCCTTGATCTCATCCTAGCGATCAGCAACTTTACGGTTGGCGCATGCGAGTTGCTTTCGAAGCATCAGGACGGTGTCCTCGTACACCGAGAGCGAGTTGGATAACATGACGACCTTCTCATCTCGCGTGTGGAGCGCCTCTTGCAGAGTGTATGCTTGATTGACCGCAGCGATCATCTCATCGGTCTTAGACCGATCGAGGGAAAGAGCGCTGTTCGTGATCGCTGGAGCGCTTTCCGTGATCGATGGGGCACCTTTCGTGATTCAAAATGTGGAAATGATCGATCATGAGGGCCTTATCGTTGATGCTACGGTTGATGAGTGGTGGCAGCCTGATCGATTGCGACTTGTTCGATGAGATGAGAGAAAGGGCTGATTGATGGGTGCTGACTGCCTGATCAACTACGTCATAATTGATGGGTGTGGACTCCATGATTAACGGTGGCATGGTCACTGGTTGGTAACGGCAAGGTCGACCCCCCGTCCCAACCGCTGTCCGGCTGGGACGAGGTTCAGGGCCGGCTGTGGTGAAGTGTACCATAAAATTGGTGCATAATTGTGGGTGTGACTGTGGGCACAACTGTGTGTGTAACTGTGTGTACGACTGTGTGTACAACTGTGTTTTCAACTGCAGGTACATGGACGGGCCATCGGATTAGAAGCGGCATTAGGTACGGGTACCTAACGGTTAGCGACGGACGACAGAGAAATCAGGTTGACTGGTCGACGGAGTACATTGGAATGGGTAGTTCTGATTGGTTGATATTAGGTAATTCGTAGATTTTAGGATATAAGCACTAATAAAGTTCTCCTTTTGCGTCCAACTACTAAGGAACCTACAGGGACGGCACCTAGCGCCTCCCTTCAGTAAACTCACCTCTACGTCCCGGGCGGGAGCACCTAGTGCAATTTTTGGCCCACCGGCAGACGTAGGGTGTTGAGAACTCGACTTCAACTTCGCCCGCTGTGTCAGCGGTAATTTTGTAAAGGTTTTCTGGGAAAGTGATCGAACAGTGCGATCTCACCTCATCCCCTATTGGTCTACTTCATTCCCCTAGAAGTTCGGCTGCTCTAAGCGCCCCTTGGGAACTCTAGGTGGATTTCTGGGAAATTCGTCGATCATCCTGCACATAAAAGGGCATATCGACCTCTTCCTATTAAGTTTAGGTCAGGAATACATTAATATATTGGGTATTTCCCAGGCGAACCAGACTTAAGAGGCTCGGCGATCGAGTGGTGAAGATTTCCGCTGCCTGATCAATTACCCTTTCGCTGATCACCACCAATATCATCGATCTGCAACCTGTGACCTGCGATCATCAACCCGCAGTCGCACCAACATTTCGTGCTGGATTAGCTACATCGATCAGGAACTTGAGATTATCGATTATTGGTCCTGATCGCACCTGATCACGCCTGATCACGCCCGATCGACACCGGTGGATCTACTACGAGTTTAACCCCATCTTGCATCGGAATCTCGCGGATCTACGTCCCCGTCATCGGAAGATCGACCCACGCCCAAGCCGTCGGGTACACAAGGTGAGCAAGACACAAGACCAGTCACAAAAGACAACCGGAGGCCCCCCTTCGTTAGTCGGCAGTCCGGGCGCCGTGGGAACGCCTGATCGAGCCTCAAGAACTTTGATCAGCCACTCCACCACAAAATCGTCAGGGCCAAAGTGCGCAGAAGCTTATTGATGTGTCTCCATCTCACCATCACTGTCCGATTGGATATTCTGGTTGATCACCTAGGCATGATCGGGGAGGTAGTTTTTTGGTTCTTCAGACAGACAGCCCTCGTTGAGCTTGCAATTTTCTTGGACGCTACAGACTTAGTCTCCACGGTTCTAGGACATCACTTCAGCCTGTTGGGCAATCTCCGTCCTATGTTGGCTCTACAGGAACTTCTTCATCATGGTCATGAATATATCTTGGAGACAATAAGTAACCTGTGGCTATGACTTGCGTCAGATGGGGTTGGCACCGTTGGTTGAAAGGTTCAGGTTTGCTCTGGGTAGCTTGTGCAAGGTGGCACTGCTGACCGCAGGTTCTTCTACGGTGGGTCAGCGTTCTTTGAAGATCCTACAGGCTTCTGTGTGTTAACTATTGACTGCCCCTTGGGTCTTCGGCCAGTTCAAGCTTGATCTCTTCACTTCTGGTTTGTTCTGGCTAGGATTTTTTGGTTTGGTTCTAGCTAGAACGTTTTGACCGACTAGTGCTGCACTGTCCGCTTTCTTGGTGGAAGTTATGAGCGCCTCCCCACTGGATCCTAGTCATACGAGATATTCCTATAGAGGAAGCCATTATGAGACTGGGCTAATACGCAAGACGAAGATCCAGAGTATAGCTCAATCACCTTGAGCGAGTTCGCGATCTGTGACTTAGCTGATCGTGCGGACAACGTAGTCTTACGATCTTCCCAAGGAATTGTGAAACATCATCGTGGTTTTTAACATCATTTTGACATCAAAATCGAACAAGTCATTGGCGTCAAACTCCCTGATTCCAATTTGTTTAAGTGTCCCTTAATCCGGTCGAACGTGAATGTGTTGCCCGACGCTACCGGGGGTCTTCCAACTTGCCAATAAGTTTAGGGCGGGCAATCTTCCTGACTTCACCTAGTGTCCCAACTCCTATTGTTGATAAGACTTTGTAGGTCCGTTTCTTCTTCAACTTGTTCGTCTTTGTCCACATCATCTTCAAACATGGACATGTTACGACCTACCCGGGGCTCTGGCAGGGGTCGGGGACCTTTCCGGGCATCATCAGCTACTTTATCTTTCCATTTTTCTTTTCCAATATACGTCACGCGTAAACGTTAAAAATCATAGTCATGAACCTCTTCGAATTATGTTCTTCATCATAATATTCTGAATGGATCCCCACGGGGATAATATCATAATAATGTCAACTAAGAATTCCCCTGGACTAAGAAGATCTTCAATTCCTTTCTTCTCCATAATCAATTAAGCGCGTGTATACGCCTTGTTCCCAATGAACTCCACAGACCATTATCAACAAACATAACCGGTTTTGTGTAATCTCCAACTCGGGACTCGCAGTGATAATCAACTTCACCAGGGAATCCGGACGGCGCACCATTATGGTGTTGTCCACTTCGGAAATTGTCTTCCTAATGCGGATACCACCGGGCGACCTAGACAACTCAATTTCTGAGGAGTTGTTCATGGGCTTCAGAGCTAAGCCGGTTAGCATCGTAATGACCTGCCCATTCCCCGCGATCATCACCTTGATTGAGGCAAGCTCGACAATTCCTTCTCACCGTATGTTCTCATAAGTATGGACGGTTGCTAGATCTCTTAAAAATTTCCCGTTAATGAGAGATAGTACTTGGTGGAGCTAGTGCTAGCTCCTCAGCGGAAATTCTACTCCGGAGAGCGGGCAGCGGATATACTTTATTTCTGTATACCGGGACTTCTCTGAATGGGTATCGGTCGGTTAAGTCGGCCAAGATAGAGTGAATGCTCCAATCTACCGCAAGGTATGTCGACACCTGCACAACATCGTCACGAGCCCTAGCATCGGCCTAAACTTCGCCCTTCTGAAAAACCGTGTTCCAAACACGGGCCAGTTGCGTAAGTGTGCTCCCAGTAATTCGCGTCGGGTACTTCCGGGCCGCCCCAAACTATGCTGAGCGGGGACGAAACAGCCTGAGGGGACTATGTAACCCTCTTCGACTGAACGCGTTTACGTACCAATGGTGCGGAAATGTGGTGAAGTGCAGATGAAAAATTTGACCAGCATGTGCCAGTGTACCAGTGACCAAGTTGGAGCGATCGGATTGGCTAAAAGGGGGGATTATTTTGGGCCAATCGTGTGTATGGAGTGTTTGGTACGCATATTTAAGGTGAGGCACACGGTTTTGTGTGTAGTTTACATGTTGGATTTTAATTGGATATTAAATAACCAAACATTTCACAACACGAGCTGACGACTATAGTGTTCGTTTTTGTTTGGGTTGCATAAGTCGCTGCTTTTACCGTAGGGGTTATTGGGAGCAGGGGGTTAACACGGTCCCCTCTTGCTCATTTAATCCCGGCCAGGACAGAGCTCCACCTAAAGTCCCACGACGGGAAGCTCCCATTACGTTCACTCAACCCCACCTGTTACTACAAAACCAACTGAAAATCGTATGGATAAAGGAAAAGGAACTGTTGCCTTTTCACGGCAAAAATACGAGTTCAATTCTCGTAAAGGGTAAATATATAATATATTATTAAAAATAATAACAAATCAAAAACCTTTTATAGCTAAATAAAAAAAAACAATATTTTTTTAAAAATAAAAAAATTCAATTACAGGTTGTCCCGCCACGTTTGGAACGTGTTTTTCTCGACTGGGTTATTCACTGCGATCTGCAGTCAAGTCCCAAGAATCTTTTGACTGGGTTACTCACTGCTTTGCAGTCAATCCACAGAACTTCTATTGGCTAGATTACTCACTGTCGCGTGCAGTCAAGTGCCAGATTTACCCGCATTTGTAGTGACGATTTCCGCTCCATTTGCAGATCGACTACATTGGATTGATTATCTTTTCGTTGGTTTTGGATCAAGTACCCCAGAAGTGGTACACCCATATCAGTACCTGCCAAGGTCCTCACTAAGCGACGGTCCACCGAGTGTGTAGCCACCCACACCAATGGGTACACAAGGTGAGACAGTAGACAAAACGGACTCGGCGTCCTGTAATGCCAATCGGTCACCCGATCGGCACCCAGGCGAAGGTTTGCGGGGTACCCCCCCCCCGTAAGTTGGTCGGCTGGGCACGATGGTGGTCTAGTTCCGGACACTTCGGTGTTTGATTTCGAACTGGACTCCACCACAATGGTGCGCGTGCCCGGATCACTTGGTGATCGTGGATATCACCGCGATATTGAGCAAAGTTTGGATTTTACAAGTTTTGATATGGATATTCTCTAGAGAGGACGCAAGGAGCGCCTATCGCCTTGTGTTCTATTGGTTGGAAAGGATGGCGATGTTCGATCTAGTCAATGGGAAAATAAGATCGAAATTAATGAATTTACGACTCCCCATACCGCTCCTGGCGGAGCCGATCGGCACGAGAAACGCTTATCGCCTCGTGTCGTGGCCGTGTAAAAGGATGACAATGATCTATCTGGACAGGTGGAGGAACAAATCGAGATTAACAAGTTTATTCCTCCCCAAAAGGCTCCGATCGGAGCCGATTGGGACTATAGCAAGTCTTTCTATAGTCCCAGAAGGAATCAGGACCCTGTTTCTGATCCTATGTATTTCGACGTAAAATTGCATGATGTGAAGAACACTATAGGGGCGGATCACCCCGATCCGAATTACCCATGAAGAAACCCAAGCAGAGGCTCGCAATGCTCTCGGACGATGTCGACTTGGAGGAAAAGTCGTCGATCTGTGATGGGGTTGTGGATAACAAGGAGGAGACCAGGATGTACTACATCTACGAGCTGAAGAAATTCGTTCGCGAAAACGAGGTCATGCAAACTGGCAAGCCCCTAATTCCGGATAGTCTACATGGGCCTACAACCGAACCGATCGACTCCTATCGGCCGCTGCAGCTGGTTAAGAATCTTCTGGCGATGCTAGCCGAGGTTGGGATGAAGGTTAAGAACGTTAATGGTGTTGACAAGTTGTTCGAAATCAATACGGGGAAGTTAAAACAAGCAATGTCAACTCTACATGACCATATGACGCCATTGTTGGGGGCGTGCTCCGCCCAACTCCCACAATCGCGTTGGAAGCCCCAACTCTTGTGCGATCAGTTGTCGAAAAGTCATTCTCTGATAATAGCTCGTTATATGGGTCGCCACCTTCCTTCAAGTGCTCGTCTGAGTTGGAGGTCGGTGTGGAGCGGATGACCATGGATCACGGTACCACTCACAATGAACAAAAAAGGAACGTGTGTCAACGTGGGGCAGCATGCCAGTCGGGCCCCAGGGGCGCCCACAGGTATCTTCACCCCCCAAGACCGATCCAGTCACCTCGCCCGCGACGGAAGCAATCATGCAAGCCATGTTCGAAGCCATTATGAAGCGTTATGTAAAAAATCAAGGCCGATCACATCAGCGCCCGCGTGGACCAAGCCGATCGGTCCAGGAAAACGACGCTATTTATGCGGACGTTGATATGGAGTCGGTAACATCAGGAAACAAGGTGTTTGAAGGTGTTGGACCAGTTTTTAAGGCGAAAAAAAAGTCATATCCAGCCCACCCTCTCCTATAGGCAAGTAGCAGCGACTTCGACATGGAGTCGACCAGCGAAATTGACGGTGACTACGGTGGTACGAGCATAGACAGGACGCGTAAGGCGAACTTAGCCTCGACGACGGCGTTCGACTTCAATTCGACGGCGATCCCAAGGATTTCATGGCTGCAAGCACTGAGTTGAAGTACTTTACGGCAAAGATGCAGATGAAGTGTAACAGGGTTACATTTAGTATGTGGTGTACGTGAGTAAATACGGTTGGGTTCAGTATTGACCGGTCAGAAAGGTTTTGGACCATTGGTTATTTTAACCAATCAGGGCAGGAGCCCTTGGTGGAGGCGTGGCAGCCAGCCACGTGTTAGTACACAGGTGGTGTACACTACATTTCAGCAAGGTACGACTTGAATAAGCTCTACTTAGTATTACATAGAGTTTACATTAGTTAAATTAATTTAGGCTAATTACATATTAAATATACATTCAGTTTACATTTCACTCAAAGAATACAGGACACTCGACCTCGACCGGTCGCGCGCGTAGTGTGTGTAGTAGCGTATGGGAAGTTCTTCCCTTAGCTACCCCCTTATTAAGGGAGCCTTGTGTTAAGGCGTTAGATTGTGCTAACTAGTAAACCAAAGTGGAATCTTGGCCCCGAGTAGGATAGTTCTCTCTTACTAAGCCTTTTATAAGGGCGTATTGGCTAAGTAGCGGCACATCGCCACTTTAGGAAAGCTTCCTCTGTGCGCTAGCCGCACCGTGCGTGTACGCACCGGCTACATCTGGTAGCACTTGTAGTCAATCCAACACCTGTGTTGGTAGACTAGGCATCCTCTGCAAAGGATGAATATGGACGATTGGAATAGTTTGATCCTCGTCCAGCAGGAAGCATTTAATAGGCTGTTACCCTTAACGGGGGAAGAAGGCATGAAACTCCTAGTGGAGAAGGGCTTTCAGGCCGTAAAGGCAAGGGTAAATGCCCTCATCGCCCATGAGGCGAGTTTTGGTGGAAGTCGTTCCACGGGGGTGCGTCCCCCATAGTCCTTTAAGATAAAGGAATTCACAGGTGAAAAAGGGGATAAACTTTATGTGTGGTTACGAGAGGTCAAAACGGCCTTCGCAACAGCAAACGTAATCGCTGATCACTTGCAAGTGGGACTTGCACTGACCCATCTTACGGGCAAAGCCGTACATGGGCGTTTACGTGTCCGGATGCGGTCACGAACGTGTTCCCTACCTGGGAGGTCCTTAATCAGCTTATGGATATGTATGCAACGCCTGATATGGTTTTACAGAATCATCTGGCGTTTTTGAGGTGCCGTCAGGGCACTAGGGACTTGGAAACATATATCCAAGAACTTAAGACCCTGTTTTCAGGGATGTACGCGAAAGCGTATTCGGACGATGTGTCCATCCCCGTCTTCATGGGAGGCCTGAAAGAAGGGCCAGAACGTTTGGAACTGTTCCTATGCCGACCCCAATCCCTGGGGGAGGCTTTTAAGATGGCGTTTAACCCCGATAGGAACTTTCGTTCCTCTAAGGTGGGTCCCGAACCCTTGGACCTGAGTCAGGTCGAAGCGGAAGAGAAACCTTCCGCTAAGAGTCAATCTGACTCTTTTTTGCAGAGATTCGAGGCAGAGCTTCTGGAATTGTTGCAGTGTCATGGGCCGCTGAGATGCTTCCTGTGTGGGAGCACGGATTATCTGCGGAACAGATGTCCGCGGAACCCCCAGCGAGATACTTGTTTAAGGGGCCAAGGGTTCGGAAGAAGCCCTTGCCCAAGCCGTCGGGAAACGACGGCTCCCAGTAGGTGCGGGGCGCCCTACAGGGGGACCCCTCAGTGCTGTTAAGCCCCAGGGTAGGGGACGACAGCACAAAGCCCCGAGGGAAACGGTGCTTTCTAGCACCGAGTTGGAGTACCATCCAGGTTTGCTGGTCGTCCTTGCGGACGTGAAAGGCTTTGATTAGCCTTGGAGAGTCTTGATAGACTCTGGAGCGTCTGGAAATTATGTCAGACGAGCTTCTGTTGAGAAGAGTCGGCTGTATTCCGAGGCCCTAGAGGAACGTTCTAGTGACGTTGTCACGGTCCGTCTAACGACGGGTGTACAGGTTTCTGTACCCAGGGTCTCGATTGACCTTAAGCTGAAGTTTGCAGACTTCGACAGCTTGGAACGTTGCCCAGTCCTGGATTTGGACTCGAGGTATGACCTCATTCTGGGCATGAAGTGGCTGGAACACCACGAGCCATGGATAGACTGGAAGTATAAGTCCATTGGCTCAACGCACCCGCGATCGGGTGAAGCATTGGCGAGTCATGAACCCACCTTTGCTCGATCGCAAAAGCGATTCTGGCGTGAGATGCCAGAGATTGAGATGTCTGAAATGATCATTCCCAATGACGTTAAGGAAGAGTTCCTTAACGAGGGGGATTCGGTGGTTAATCCCACACAGTTGACGGTGAGACTGGTGAGTTGCCAGTGGCAGAGGTGGATTCCGCTGAGGCTACTCCAGTGGTAGGGGTAGAGACCCCTGTGGTTAAGCTCGAGACGCTTCCAAGCAAAGAGACTCGTAGTTAGTCTATTTCGCACGTCGGAAATGACCCCGACCAAGCCGTTGCAGGTGAGACAGGCGAGTCATCGGTGGTAGAGGTAGAGACCTCTGTGGATAGGCGCGTGGCGCTTCCAATAGATGGGGCAATTGACTACCCCCATCTGGTTCCCGGGATGAGTCCCTAGGCCATTAGTCAGCAGTCCTATCGGATGCTGAATAGTGTGACAGGTATTGTCACAGAAGTCGTAATCCTTGAACGGTTGCCTGGGATAGACGAAATGTTGTCCTTGGAGGAGATGTCCTTCAACGAGTTTGGAACTGCTTTGAAAGCAGGTGAAATCGACGAAGTTGTCGTATTACGTCCGGAAGAGGAGTTGAACTCCTCATCCACGATGGAAAAGTCAGTTTTGGTGCAAACCAAACAGGCATTGAATGCCCAAAGCGGTCTCAAGATCCTTGCGGATCCTGTAGTCGGTGCGTATACGCACGGCGCGGCTAACGCACAGAGGAAAACTTTTCCTTTAAGCGACGTTCGCCGAACTTAGCCGATACGCCCTTATAAGGGCTTAGTAGGAGAGAGCTCTCCTACTCGGGGCCAAGATTCCCGGTTTGGTTTACTAGTATCCTTCGCTACTGCCTTAACGGCAAGGCTCCCTTACTAAGGGTGTAGCTAAAGGGAGGGCTCCCTTTACGCTACTGCACTCACTACACGCGCGACCGGTCGCGGTCGTGCGTCTGTGGGTGATAGAGTAAAACATAAACTGAATGTATATTTAATATATAATTAGCCTAAATTAATTTAAACTAATGTAAACTATATGTAATACTAAGTAGAACTTACCAAATTCGTACCTAGCTAAAATGTAGTGTACATGTGGTGGAGTCAAGTTCAAAATCGAACACGGTTGTGTCGAGAACCTGAACACCAGCGTGCGCAGCCTTCCAACTTACGGGGGGGGGGGTACCCCGCGGACCTTCGCTTGCGATCAGATCTGATCGTCCGCTGCTGGCAGACGACCGATCATCAACAGAAGACTCCTGGTCCGATTCATCTTGCGTTGCCATCTCACCTTGTGTAGCCGATGGAATGGTCTAGTTACACACTCGGTGGATCGGGATCGCAGATTGATCTGGTTCTGTCTTGAATATTGGATACCGTGCTGGGTAGGTGTACCTAGGGTGAAAGTCTTCACCCCGGGTACGAGCAGACCAGAAACAGTTCCAATAGATAAATTCCAATGGGTCGATCATCCAATCGATCTAGACCCAACCAATACGAGATAATAGAGGGTAGACCACTCAACCGGTCTAGCCCCTGACCAATATGAGAGAAGACCAAATCCGGTCCAACCAATGTTATAGTAAACCAATATGTCCACGTGAAGATGCAATATGCTCGTGAATTCCACAAACGATATCTCCACGTAAAGACAAATCCACTTGTTAGTACGTTCCAAACGTACGTGACTTAAACTTGAGGAAGTCGACCAATGCGTGCTCCCGTCGAGGGACTTCAGGCTGGCCAAATGCGCGTGTGGCGCGTCCAGACCGGGTATAATGAGCTAGAAGGGATTACTCGACCCTCTGCTCCCAAACACTCCGCGGCGGGCGGAGGCGACTGATGCACATAGCAAAGGTTTAAACGACCTCCTGTTGAGGTGTTAGCCCGAAGGCAAAACCAAAAGATTCCAAACGACTTTTTCTCTTTTAGGCAAATTCACAACTCCAACCAATACTACCTCCCTACGGTCCCAATATGTACCCACATGAAAATATGTAAAATACCCAATGTCAGGTGACTCACCAAAACTTGCGTTCGTGACACTCCTTGGATCTGATAGGCTAAAAAGCCCCCCTTGTTTAGACCAATCCGAAGTTCGACCAGCTGCCTTGACCAAAAGTGACCGAATTTGTGGTACACTTCACCACAGCCGCCCCTGAGTCCGACCGTGTCGCACAACGAGAACGGTATGACTCACCCATCACTTGACGAAATGGACCTTGGTCGCTCACACTTCTTCACCATGGAGCTGCCATCTTCGCCACCTGCGCCAGGTACTTCCTTTACTGCACTCGATACTCTTATGCTTCCTCTTGACGCTTGTTCTTGTAGAAACTCTATGTGCCGAGTCGCCCCATATTGCTTCACCTGTTCGGTCGGCCCGGTCTGACAGCCCACATAATTCTTCTGCACCTCAAACATCAGATGGGTGTCAGACTGGAGCCGAATCCGCCTGCAGCAGTTGGACGATCAATTGGACAAGACTTCGCTGCGCATGCAAGGCGACGATCTTGAGCGACACCTTACTGAGCTCCACGTTTCGGTCCAAGACCAGGCCGGGAAGGTCCAGTCTTTTCAGAAACGGTCGGACGCTTGGGCGCAGGAATCGGGTCGTCGTCGAGTGGAGCTAGACCAGTGCCACCAGCGCTTGACGGACCTGCTGTATCCGCGTTCGGCTGCTGCCTCCATCGTAGACCGATCTGCGTCGGCCGCCCTGGTCGACTTGCACCAGGACCAAGACCGGCGCCATCCATTGGCCAAAATTCCACAGTCCAATATTTTACAAAATTCCAAGAAGCGCGCAAGCGCGCCGGGTGGCTCGAGGGCGCGGGGCAAAGAGCGCGACCCCGAACTAGGGGGAAGCGTGCGGTACCCCATAAGCGAGCCAAGACGCAGGCGCTTCTTGTGAGCCCAAGATTGGACGTGAGTGATGCCTGCAACCCTGCCAAAACTCAAGCGCCCTCGCGCCCTCGTGTTGTCCGTACCGAGTACACAGGGATCTCGTCCGGGGAGGACTCCAGTGAAGAGTCCGGCGACTCAGAGTTCATGATCGCCATCCCGTCCAAGTCGCAGACGTGTCGGCGTAAAAGTTCCGTCCAAGCGGCATCGTCATCGGGGTCGGAGCAGAAGACCAGTCTGCCAGGTGACAGCACGCCAGCATATGGGTCAGCGAAATCGGCGCCTTCGTTCCTGCCTGGAACGTCTGGACTGCACCGCCACGCCCGGCTAAAAGATATGGCAATTACAGATCGCCCACTTCCGCCGAGGACCTCGGACGTCACCTTTCCCTGATCGTCGGGGCAGATCGGTAGCTTGCACCGGTCCGCCCTGACCAAGCATATCCTGGTGCGGTCCGCATCAATACCGAGATCGGCGCCATTCCAAGAGGCGCGCGGGCGCGTCGAGTGGCTCAAGGGCGCGGGGCGTAGCGCGCGACTCCAAACACGAGTAGAATCAAGCGCCGCCCCACAAGAAAGCGAAGACGCAGTCGCTACTCATGAGCCAAAAATCGGATGCAAGTGATGCGTTTAACATCGCCAAGTGCCATGCGCCCTCACGCCCCCGCGGGCGCATTCAGGTGGTACGATTTCCCAGCAAAATTCGGGCGGAAATTCTCGCCATTCATTGGCTGAAATTCGGCCCCCCAAAATTCACGCACGTAATGAGAAGAGCAAGGGCGCATCAGGAGGCGCGAGGGCGCGGGCCCTTGCGCGCGACCTAGAGCACGAGAAGAAACCGGAAATGGTGTAATCACTAGCCAAGATACGGGCGCAACTCCCAAGTGCGGTGAAGGATGCAGTTACGGAGAGGAAGGCTCCAGAAATCGCGCGCCCTCGACCCGTTTTGCCGCCCAACCGGGCTCGGGTGGATTATCGTGCCGCTCATTGGCTAAAAATTCGCCCCACGGAATTTACAAACAAAATCGGAAGCGCGAAGACGCGTAGAGTGGCGCGAGGGCGCGGGCTCTAGCGTGCGACCTGGAGCTCCAAAAGAAGCTCAAAGTGGTGCAAACGCAAGCTAAGACGCGGGCACAACTTCCAAAAGCGGCGGGGGATCCAGTTGTGAAGAGGAAGGCTTCGAAAAATCGCGCGCCCTCGACCCGCCACACCGTTTGGTCCAAGTCGGTATTGGTCTCGCCTGGGGCGGCTTCGGAGGGTGGATCGGTGGGTTCAGATGATCTCCTTCCCGCTTTATTTTAATCCCGATCCACCCAGCATCGTCGATCCTCTGTCGCAGTTGAAGAGCCGACGTCAGAAGAAGACCAAGTGGCGCACTCGGAGGGTGACATCGATAAAGGGTCGTCGAAACTGGCTGTCGACGCGCCCAAACCAACTTTTCTGCCCGGGACTTCTGTTCGATATCGTCATGATTTGTCGTGGGAATTGAAGGTTGACGTGACTCTTGCTCCTTCTGGTCTGGCCACTGCCGACCCTCGAAGGACCCGATCTGGTCTGTCCACTGCCGACTCTCAAAGGACCTGATCTGGTCTGGCCACTGCCAAGGCGTCGCGTTGAGAAGACCAGGTTGTTATCCGATGACGGCATATGGTACCCCGGTCTTGATTGCGCTTAGCCGGTCGCGGACCTCAAGGATGCTTTGGTCAAGCTTGACCAGAAGGAACCCTGGCGTAACCAATTTCAAGACCAAGTTGCAGGCCATCCGGCGCTGACCATCGGCCGCCTGTGGGGTGATATCGAATGAAGTCGCAGGTAGTCGACCAGATAGCTCGTAATACATGTCATCATTTCTTTTTCACATATCTGATCATCAAATCACTTGAACTAATTTCACCACTTTTCAGAGTTGCACCAAACACGTTATCATAAACCGTTCCACCCACATCGCGAAAAATAATCATCACGTTCGTCACTCCACTACTCCAATTCGTCACATTTCATCACATTTTCACAACAACTTCGGACCTTCCACATGTTTACACCGGTCGGACTGACCGATGCTATTGTGTGTCTTGGTCTTGGTCTTCATGAGTCTGCATCACTGCGAAGCGATTCCGACTGACTCGTTCTCGCTCGAATTCTCGTAGCAGTGCTCCACAATTCAGGTCGAGCTCGTCGATCCAAGTTGGTTCATCATGGTCCTTCCAGCGGACCAGATATTCTAGGTGGGTCCGGCCGAACCGGGTCTTCTTGACTGATCGGACATCTAGGACCTTCTCCACCTCGAATTCTTACCCTTCCAATGGACTCTCCCAACTGTACTCCGGCAGCAGAGCTTCATCAAAATCAAATCTCTCTGCTTCGTCCACCAGACATGGCATTTTAGGCCGATCAGGGAATTCTCGGACCAGCTTCAACTTGGACACATGTACGATTGGAAAGACCTTATAATCCGTGCCGGTCGTGAACAAACGGGCAGCGTGCTCATCGGTCAGCTCTGCAACACGGAAAGGACCGTGCCACATGTGATCCAACTTCTTCGCATAGCCCTCCTTGACTCGGTCGAGGTATAGCCATACCCTCGCCCCTGTTTAATACCGTGGGGTCGGACCTGGTCGTTGTTCCGGTCTGCCCGGTCTTCTGTGTCCTGACGCAACTTTTCGTTGACGACTTCTTTTGCATGCTGGTAATGCTTCTGGACCTTCATGCGCCAACGGCGAGCATCGCGATCGCGGGTCCGAGTGCAGCCGATAGGTATCGCCGCTTCGAGTGTCGATCGAGGGTCCCATCCATACGCCAGATAGAAAGGCGTTTCTCTTCGGACCCGATCGGTTGAAGAGTTGAGTGCGAATACCAGTCTTTCTGCATACTCGTCCCAGTCACGTTGGTCTGGGTCGGCCACATACATCTTGATCGCCCTTGTTATGGTCTGAACCATGCGTTCCGCCGATTCCGGTCTGCCTGGTCAAGCTTCGACCTGGTCCTTGGGGCAGGTCCCGCAAAGCAGACGTGGCGATACTGGTCTTCATCCGATGACGCCTGGCTGGATTGACTTTCACTTTCTCCTTCCGATCCCGTGCTGTTTTGAGTCACGATCGACTTGACTGCCCGGGTCGGTATGGTGCAGGGTCTCTTCACCGGATCGGTCTGGGTCTGGGTCTTGGATAGATAGCGACCTGATCCACCAGCGCTCTTCGCTCTCATGCTACGCGACTGCTGTAGCGTCCGCAGAGTCTGTTAAACTTCACCCGCATCCTTAAGACGCAGCAGAGTAAGCTGGTCCGCCAGTTCTTGATCGTCAAGGGTACTAATGTAGTGACCCACGGTTCCAAGGCGGCACCATTAGGCGGGTTATTCTCTTTGATTGTTTCCCGGCACGAAGTGCAGCTACGTTCAACCGATGCAAATACTCGATCGGTGTCTCGTCGCCCCGCTTCTGCATATGGTGATACTTGCGGGCACTCGAAAATCCGGAGTTACAATATTGCCCTTCAAAGTCTGCACATAGCTGGTCCCAGTCAGACCGGACATCCCGACCTAACTGTTGGATCCAGTTGTCAGCCGGTACTTTCAACAAATCCCGGAAGATCAGACACTTTTCACTTTTCGGGGTCTGGTCTCACAGGAACGCAGACTTGACCCGACCGAACCAAGACCGGGCCTGGTCTTCATCAGCATCCTTGCCAGTGAAGTCCTTGAGGTCGGTCGTCGCGGCCATACGGATGCGCGGAATCGCGGCAGATCCAAAGTCGTAAGCAGTCGTGGAGGCTAGGTTAGCCTTGCGTGGCTTTCCAGCGCCCGTACCGTCTGACCCACAGTGGTCGTCCAGACCGCCGACCGACTCCATGTCACAGTCACTTGTCTTACTTGGTCTACGCGGTCTGGCCGGTTGCAGCTTGCGCTTCCCTTTGCCGACTTGCTTACCACTTCGAGTGGGCTTGTCCACACATGTTACCGATTCCATATCCACATCTCGGCAAACATTGGCACTTTGCTGGGTAGACCGGTCTTGGGCATGTGGACGCAGAGGTGGTCTAACCCTCTCTTCCATGAAACGCTCCATCATCGTCTCAAACATGGTTTGGACGTTAGCTGGAGTCATGGGAAACGTGTTGATACCCTCTTTTTGGGGAACTGAGACCTGTGGGGGTCGCTGGAGCCCCGGCTGGCAATCAGCCCTTTGCTGCCGCATGTCCATTTTTTGTTCAGTCTGGGCATGGTCCACCCCCATGGTCATCCGCTCGACACCGGTCTCCAACTCTGATGATCTGTTAGAGGCCGGTGGAGACTGATAAACCGATTCGCCATCAGAACCAATGTCGACAAGCGCTGTGGAGGCTTCAGCGACCTTCACTGCTGCGGTGGGAGTTGGGCGGCGAACCGCCCCCACCAGTGGGACCAAATGGTCGTGGAAAGTCGACATCGACGATTTCAGCCTCCAAGCCTCAAATTCAAATATTTTTTGGACATCGGCGGGGTTCTGCATTTTAATGCCAACCTCCGCCAACATCGCCACCAAGTTCTTCACCAACATTAATGGTCGATCACTCTTGATCGGCTCGGTAGTGGGACCGAGAAGACGGTCGGGGATCTGGAGGTTCAACACCCGAAAGACCACTTCATAGCGAACGAACTTGTTCAGCTCAAAAACATAATACATCTTGTTCAGGTTTTCTTCGCTGATGCCTCCATCTCCGACCTGCGACTTCTCTTCGAAGTCGTCTTCGTCGGCCGGCATTCCCAACCATTTCTTGGGAATCTTGGGGACCTTGGGGAGGTTGGTCTGCTAGTTCTGATCAGCCTCCAAGTATTTTCGTCTTTCAATTTTTCATCAACTTTTTTATGCACATACATAGGATCAGGAGAAATGTCCTGATACTTTCCGGAACTATAGCAAGACTTGCTATAGTTCCGATCGGCTCCGGTGGGAGCCTTTTGGGGATGAAAAAATTTATTAATCCCGATCTGATCCTCCACCAGGCCAGATCGGACATCGCCATCTTTATCAACAACGAAGACGTAAGGTGATAGCCTTTCCTTACGCCCTCTCCAGAACGATTCCAAATTCAAATCTTCAAATTCAATCTTTGATGACACCTCGAGGTGATATCCACGATCACCAAGTGATCCGGGCACGCGCACCATTGTGGTGGAGTCAAGTTCGAAATCGAATACATTTGTATCGACAACCTGACCACCACCATCGTGCCCAGATTTCCAACTTACGGGGGGGGGTACCCCGCGGACCTCCACTCAAATTCTGGTCCGATCGTCCGCTGCTGGCAGACGACCGGTCATCATCCGAAGACACTTGGTCCGATTCACTTAAGTTCATCTCACCTTGTGTACCCGATGGAATGGGCTAGTTACACACTCGGTGGATCGGGATCGCAGATTGATCTGATTCTGTCTTGAATATCGGAGACCGTGCTGTCTAGGTGTACCTAGGGCGGAACTCTTCACCCCAGGTACGTACAGACCAGAAACACTTCCAAAAGATAAATTCCAATAGGTCGATCGTCCAAACGATCTAGACCTGACCAATACGAAATAATAGAGGGTAAACCAATCAACCGGTCTAGCCCCTGACCAATATGAGAGAAGACCAAAACCGGTCTAAACTCCAACCAATGTTACAATGAGCCAATATGTCCACGTGAAGACCCAATATGCCCGTGAAACTCCACTAACGATATCTCCACGTAAAGACCAATCCAGTGAATAGCACGTTCCAAACGTACTTGACTTAACTTGAGGAAGTCGACCAATGCGTGCTCCCGTCGAGGGACTTCCGTCTGGCCAAATGCGCGTGTGGCGCGTCCAGACCGGGTATAATGAGCTAGAGGGGATTACTCGACCCTCTGCTCCCAAACACTCCGCGGCGGGCGGAGGCGACTGATGCACATAGCAAAGGTTTAAACGACCTCCTGTTGAGGTTTTAGCCGGAAGGAAAAACCAAAATATTCCAAACGACTTTTCTCTTTTAGGCAAATTCACAACTCAAATCAATACTACCTCCCTACGGTCCCAATATGTACCCACATGAAAATATGTAAAATACCCAATGTCAGGTGAATCACCAAAACTTTCGTTCTTGACACTCCTTGAATCTGATAGGCTAAAAAGCCCCCCTTGTTTAGACCAATCCGAAATTCGACCACTGCCTGGACCAAAAGTGACCAAATTTGTGGTACACTTCACCACATTTATACTTAACCTCAACCGCAAAGAAGGAGAGCCAACGGGCCATCCGTTGCGAGAGATGAGGCGACTTTGTCGCTGTCCGTAAGGACGCGTGGTCAATATAAACCACGAACGGCTTTGAGCCGAGTAGGTGAACCCTAAATTTGACAAGAGCATACTTCATTGCAAGTAGCTCCTTGTCATGAACGGGATAATTCCGTTCCGCAGCTTTAAGCTGCCTCGACTCAAACGCAATTACGCGTTCCCTTCCTGCATCGTCTGCTTGTAACAAAGCACATCCGATTGCGAAATCGGAGGCGTCGCAGACGACACTAAATTGTTTCCCAGAGTCTGGGAGAGCAAGAACGGGAGCTTTTAACAAGCTCCCCTTAACCTCTTCAAAAGCGTTTTGGTGTTCGGTTTTCCAACACCAAACAACATCCTTCTTAAGAAGGTCGGTCAATGGATTCGCCATTTCAGCGTAGTTCTCGCTGTACTTGTGGAGATAGTTGGCTAATCCAAACCACTTCCGTAAATCTCTAAGATTTACAGGCGAAGGAAACTCCACAATGGCTTTCACCTTCCCGGCATCCGCCCGCACTCCATCCTTACCGATGAAGCATCCGAGGAAAGGAATTTCCTCAGCACCAAATATACATTTGGATGCGTTTGCATACAACTTATGCTCTCGCATACATTAGAGCACCGCTCGAAGGTGTATCAGATGCGTCTGAACATCAGACTAGTCGCCTTCCGCACGACTATGAACGAATATATCGTCGAAGTACGTCTGAGCGTACTTTTTATGAGGGCGGAAGAGTTGAGTCACCAAGCGATTAAAAGTCGCTGGTGCATTTGAAAGCCCCTGTGACATAACAAGCCACTCCCACAGCATGCCACTAGGCGTGCTGACCGCTGTAATCGGAAGATCGGATGCTCGCATGAGTACCTGATAATACCCGTCCACCAGATCTAAGGCGCTGTACACAGTACAGCCTGCCATATTATCCTGGAGGACATCATTCCGAGGAATCGGAGTCTGCATGGGTACAGTAGCTGCATTCAGCTTGTTATACGCATGCACAATGCGCCACTTTCCGTTCGGCTTACGAACACAAAAAGTGGGAGATGAGTGGGGAGACTTGCTCTCTCGCACCATCCTGCCTCTTCTT
Source organism: Peronosclerospora sorghi (assembly GCA_026184515.1). Classification (NCBI taxonomy): domain Eukaryota; phylum Oomycota; class Peronosporomycetes; order Peronosporales; family Peronosporaceae; genus Peronosclerospora; species Peronosclerospora sorghi. The sequence goes on along the minus strand of CM047581.1, from coordinate 229,431 downwards.
TCCCCTTGAAGAATGCGTCAATGACGTCGCATTGCTCCTTGGGGAGAGGCCACTGCCTAGTGACGCAGTATTTGGTTCCAGGAACCAAATCAATTTCATGTCGGACTCCCCGATACGGTGGTAACCCCATCGGCGGGTTGTCACTAATGCCATCTCCAAATTCCTTCAATAAGGAATGGTAAGGGTACTCAGGATCCGCAAGGATCTTGAGGCCGCTTCGGACATTCAATGCCTGTTTGGTTTGCACCAAAACTGACTCGTCCATCGTGGATGAGGAGTTCAACTCCTCTCCCGGACGCAATACGACAACCTCGTCGATTTCAACTGCTTTCACAGCAGTCTCAAACTAGCTGAAGGACATCTCCTCCAACGACAACAGTTCGCCTACCCCAGGCAACCGTTCAAGGCTTACGCCTTCTGTGACAACACCTGTCACACTATTCAGCATCCTATAGGACTGCTGACTACTGGCATCGGGACTCATCCTGGGACCCAGATGGGGGGAGTCAATTGCCCCTTCTATTGGAAGCGCCACGCGCCTATCCCCAGAGGTCTCTACCTCTACCACCGGTGACTCGCCGGTACAACCTACAACGGTGTAGTCGGAATCATTTTCGACGTGCGAAAAAGACGAACTTCGGGTCTCTTCGCTTGGAAGCACCTCGCGCTTAAACACAGGGGTCTCTACCCCTACCACTGGAGTCGCCTCAGAGGAATCCACCTCTGCCAATGGCGACTCATCAGACTCGCCTAAAACGGCGTGGTCGGAATCATTTCTGACGTGCGAAAGAGACAAACTACGGGTCTTTTCGCTTGGAAGCGCCTCGCGGTTAATCACAGGGGTCTCTACCCTTTCCACTGGAGTCGCAACTTGTTCGCCAAACGCGTCGTGGTCGGAATCAGTTCCCCTTCAGAAGAGACGAACTTCGGGTCTCTTCTCTAAGCGCCTCGCGCTTAACCTCATAGGAATCCACCTCTATCACTGGCAACTCACCAGTCTCGCCTATAACGGCGTGGGGATTAACCACCGAATCCCTCTCGTCAAGGAACACTTCCTTGACCTCATTGGGACTGATCATCTTAGACATCCCAATCTCTGGCATCTCACGCCAGTATCGCTTTTGCGATCGAGCAAAGGTGGGTTCATGACTCTCCAATGCTTCACCCGATCGCGGGTGCGTTGATCCAATGGATTTAGACTTCCAGTCTATCCATGGCTCATGGCGTTCCAGCCACTTCATGCCCAGAATGAGGTCATACCTCGAGTCCAAATCCAGGACTAGGCAACGTTCTAAGCTTTCTAAGTCTGCAAACTTCAGCTTAAGGTCAATCGAGCCCTTGGGTACAGAAACCTGTACACCCGTCGCTAGACGGACCGTGACAACGTCACTAGAACGTTCCTCTAGGGCCTCGGCATACAGCCGACTCTTCTCAACAGAAGCTCGTCTGACATAATTTCTAGACGCTCCAGAGTCTATCAAGACTCTCCAAGGCTAATCAAAGCCTTTCACGTCCGCAAGGACTACCAGCAAACCTGGATGGTACTCCAACTCGGTGCTAGAAAGCACCGTTTCCCTCGGGGCTTTGTGCTGTCGTGACCTACCCTGGGGCTTAACAGCACTGAGGGGTCCCCCTGTAGGGCGCCCCGCACCTACTGGGAGCCGTCATTTCCCGACGGCTTGGGCAAGGGATTTCTCCCCACCCTTGGACCCTTGTAGCGAGTGTCTCGTTGGGGATTTTTCGGACATCTGTTCCTCAGATGATCCGTGCTTCCACACAGAAAGAATCTCAGCGGCCCAAATGTCGCTGCAGCATAGCTAAGAGCTCCGCCTCGAAGCTCTGCGAAAAAGAGTCAGTATGACTCTTAGCGGGAGGTTTTTCCTCCGCTTCGACCTGACTAAGGTCCATGGGTTCGGGACCCACCTTAGAGGAACGGAAGTTCCTCTCGGCTTTGAACGCCATCTTGAACGCCTCCCCCAGGGATTCGGGTCGGCATCGGAACAATTCCGAATGTGCTGGTCCTTCTCTCCGGCCACACATGAAGACGGGGATGGACACATCGTCCGAATACGCTTTCGCGTACATCCCTGTCAACAGGGTCTTAAGTTCTTGGATATATGTTTCCAAGTCCCTAGTGCCCTGACGGCACCTCAGAAACGCCAGCTGATTCTGGAAAACTAGATCAGGCGTTGCGTACATGTCCATCAGCTTCTGCTTAAGGACCTCCCAGGTTGGGAACACGTCCGTGACTGACTCCGAACACGTAAAAGCCCATGCACGGGCTTTGCCCGTAAGATGGGTCAATGCAAGTCCCACTTGCAAGTGATCAGCGGTCACGTTCGCGGTGGCGAAGGCCGTTTCGACCTCTCGCAACCAAACGTAAAGGTTGTCACCCTTCTATCCGGTGAACTCCTTTATCTTGAACGATAATGGAGGGCGCACCCCCGTGGAATGACCTCCACCGCAACTCGCCTCAAGAGCGATGAGGGCAATTACCCTTGCCTTTACGGCCTCAAGGCCCTGCTCCACTAGGAGCTTCATACCTTCTTCCCCCGTTAAGGGTAACAGCCTTTTAAAGGCTTCCTGCTAGACGAGGGTCAAACTATCCCAATCGTCCTGATTGATCCTTTGCAGAGGATGCCTAGTCTACCAACACAGGTGTTGGATTGACTACAAGTGCTACCAGATGTAGCCGGTGCGTATACGAACGGTGCGGCTAGCGCACAGAGGAAGGCTCTTCCTTAAAGCGCTATCTACCACTACTTAGCCGATACGCCCTTATAAAGGGCTTAGTAGGAGAGATCTCCTACTCGGGGCCAAGATTCCCGGGTTGGTTTACTACGTAGCCTTAACGGCTGTGTTCCCTTTACGGGGTGTAGATAAAGGGAGGGCTCCCTCTTACCTACGACACTCACTGCACGCGCGACCGGTCGAGGTCGCGCGTCTGCTATCTAGAGTGAAATGTAAACTGAATATATTTAATATGTAATTAGCCTAAATTAATTTAAACTAATATAAACTATATGTAATACTAAGTAGAATATTCCTAATTCGTACCTAGCTAAAATGTAGTGTACACACCTGTGTACTGACACGAGAATGACTGACACACCACCACACCAAGGGCCCACGCCCTGATTGGTTAAAATAACCAAAGGTTCGAAACCTTTCAACCCGGCCAATACTGACCTCAACCGTGGTGTACTCATGTACACCAACACTCAGTGTTACCCAAATGTAGCCCCGTTACACCATCTGCAAGTACTGCAAAGCGTCAATGAAGACTTCAGGCGGGACGTCGTCGCTTACGCGCCACATCGGCCGCTGCAAGAAGTTTAACAAGCTTGGAAAGGTCCAGCAACGCCTGGTCCTGGAGCAAAAGACGCCGAGCAGCACAGCTACTCTCAGCAACTGGCGATTTTATCAGGACCGGAGCCGGGAGTACCTGGCCAAGATGGTTATCCTCTCCAAAAGGCCGTTTCGTTCCATCGAGCACCCGTCTTTCAAGACCTTCGTCCAGAATCTCCAACCTCAGTTCAATATGGCGACCCGAAAAACTGTTCTCAACGACTGCATCCGCATCTACGAAGCAGAGAAGGTCAAGATCGTGGGCATGACTCAAGAAGCTCCTGGCCGTGTTTGCCTCACGCGAATCTATGGAATGCGCCAACCGGTTTGGAGTGCATGGTATTCACGGGCACTGGATCGACAAAGACTGGAAGCTGCAGAAGCACATTATTCAGTTCGATATGGTCCCTGTGCCCCACACAGCTCAGCATCTAACCGAGGTGATCGAGAAGATGTTTGCGACTTGGAACCTTGAGCAGAAGGTAAGTGTGCTTTCCCGCTTCTTACTGAGTGGTGAATTACTAATAAAATTCTTGCTATGAACAGCTCTGCACGGTGACGGTGGACAATTGTACAACAAACGATGCCCTGGTCAGGAATCTCGTTGACAATCTTGACAAAAACAACCTCCTTCTCAAGGGCGATCTCTTCCATGTGCGCTGTTGTGCGCATATTCTGAACCTGATCTTCAAATATGGGCTATATTCCATCAAGAAATCAGCAATGTCAGTGTCTCTCAAACATTGATGCGTAAAAATTCCAAATTGCGTATTTGACATTTTTTTAGGTTCGGGACAGCATCATATTCTGAACCTGATCGTCAATGATGGGCTAGATTCCATCAAGGAAGAAATCAGCAATGTCAGTAGCTCTCAAACATTGATGCGTAAAAATTCCACATTGCGTATTTTACACTTTTTTAGGTTCGGGACACCATCAAACACATTCGAGGGTCTCCAGGCCGGCGGCAAAAGTTTGAGGAGATCTGCAGCGAGCTCAATATTCCTATCAGAGAGTGGCCGTCGCTTGATGTCGAGACAAGATGGAATTCGATATACTTCATGCTTTCATCGGCCCTGCCGTATCAGAAAGCGTTCACAAGACTTCAGCAGCGCAACAGCGACTACAAGAGCTACTTATCGGACGGAGACTGGAAGCGCATTCAGAATCTTTCGGACTTCCTGAAGATCTTCTATGAGGGTTAGATCTTTTTATTTTGGTACTGAGTACTGATTTATCCCTCTCTGACTAGTTTTCTTTCATTTGATAGCAACGTTGGCATTCTCTGGCTCATCCTACCCGACATCAAATCTTTACTTCGACGAGGTTGCAAAGATTCAGAAACACCCTGAGGGTGCTAAGGCTCCAACAAAAGACAGCGATGAAGACAAGGAGGACGACCTTGCGTTTGAGGTGAACATGACTGCGCCAATGCCTGATAAGTTCTCCAAGTACTGGACCAATGTCAGTACCATTCTAGCCATTGCTGCCGTCTTCGATCCTCGACACAAGATCTTCAGAATCACCTTCAGGTTAAATGCCTTAAATCCAAGGCTGACAGAAGCGCAAGTGGAACTCATTTCCAACACTTAAGATCACGGTCTTTGTTTACATGCAAAGTGTAGAGTATTGAAAACCTGCTCTTCCAAAGCTTGAAGGCTCTTTACGATAAGCACTATGCCAACAGAGTGGAACCAAGTTCGAGCGACGCAGAACCTGAGCTGGATGACTATGAATGCTTTGCCCGTACACATGAGTCTCGAGTTACACGGAAGGGCGAGATCGAGGAATACTTGAATGAACCTCGAGTCAAGGTAAAGCCTGCGGATGAAAAGAACTTTCACATCCTAGACTGGTGGAACACTGCACAATCCAAGTATTCCAATCTCTCACGGATGGCGCGTGATATCCTGGCGATACCTGTCTCTTCGGTTGCGTCTGATCAGTGAGTACCAATTGGCTTTTCTACTATTTTGTAGTTTTTGGATGATTCCTAACACGTCTTACTACATGTATTTAGCACCGGTCGTCGAGTATTGACGCATGGCGAAGCTGCCTCAAGCATGAGATGGTGCGAGCCCTCGTATGCAGCCAAGATTGGCTCCGAGCCGCTGGAGATCCAGAGATAGTAGAGAGAGATGACGATAGTGAAGAGTAGTAGATAGGTGGTACGGTTTCCCACTGGTTTTTTTTTTCGGCTGCTTCACCTCCACTTTTACGAATAAAGTTTTATTCAGAATTCAAATAAGTGCCGGCTATTGGTCTTGGGCCAAGAATGGATAACAACCGGGTCAGGCCGGGCCAGGAAACCCCGTCGTCCCGACCCGACCCGACCCATTGACACCTCTACCTAATAGTAGGTACTCAGATCCTTAAGTACGCTATCTTATCTCGTAAAAGTACAAAATTATCAATGCTATAAATGAAAATAAACGTATACCAGATCTTTGGTACAAAGCGTAATAACGAATATTTTTCAACAGGAACATTCCAACACGCAAATTAGTAAAAGTTGTCGCTGTTGTATGTGCGAGCTGGTAGGTAGGTGCCCATATATCTGTATTTTCCATAGAGATGTGTTCGCCTGTCTTTGGTCAATTGCTTTTTAGGCGCGCCATTCGTGTTGTTCGCAACTTGAGGCCATCACAACCAATCACAGCGGTGTGCATGGCCTCCGTGTACTCTCCGAGTTCGGGTTGACGTTTCCGTCAGAGCGTTTCGATGTCTTGTAGTCGCTTTTTTACATATGGAACGCCGCTGAGGAAGGCTAGGCCTACTAGTTAAAGTATATTCCCCCATGAGTCTGAATGGATTAAGTGAACTAGAAATTCTTCGCCTCCCTATTTTTAAATTTGAGTAGATATAGCACGACGTAGCGAGGCTTTGATGGTGCAGTACTTAAAGCTGGTGGAAATCTTTAGGTACTCGTTGCTGTCATCGAGCACTATCGTCAACCATTCCGGGACCACCGATTCTAGCAGATAGAGCTGCTCTTCGACTTTTCCTTTGATTGGAGCCCGAGTCATCAGTCTGCGCAGTACATACGCTTTGGGAAAGATGGACTTCCTCGTAACCATCACAAGCGATTGCAATTGATCGCTGAGTTGCGGCAGCGTGGATAAAAGCCGCTTCTTCAATAAGTCAGCACTACTTTTCGCCTCGATGTTGCGACCTACTTCATCGATGCGAACCCTGTTTATGAGCCATACCGGCAGTGATTTCAAATCTTGAGGCACAGGCTTCGCCAGCGCCTCCTCCAGCTTCTCCTTGACTTTTGTATTTGTCAAGCCAAATTCCTGCTTTTTTTCCTTCTTTTGTTCAAGCAAAGTAGTATTCATTGCTGTATCCTCTCGCACTTTAGGCAATGGTGACTTCTCAACCTCTAAGCAATTCAGAGCGTCTTTCAGCTCTACATCGGAAATATCTGGAAACTCTCTTTTTATAGCTTCCATTTGAATTTCCAAATATCTATTCGCCTGGCTATAGAATAGCGTGATGCGATCCTCGAGGCTCTCCTCCTCGTCATCAGCTGGTGATAGCTGTTTTTTGCGTATTGTGAGCACCTGCTTCAATTGCTGGCGCTGAGACAAGTTCAAGTCCTCAACCTCCACGTGTTTTTGACGGCGTGCAGTGTACGTTTTCTTCTTCCACTCGAGGAAATAAGCACCCGGAAGCAAGTGTATAATTTGCTGTAGATGCGCAGGTGTAAAGCTAAGTTGACACGAGCTCTCGACGGCGCGTTTGACGGCAGCGAAGTCGGGTGTGTGTTGATATAGAGTCAGGGTACGGAGTCCAAATTCTAAAGCAGAAAAGAGTCGCACTAGAACACGAAAAGAGGGTGGAGCGAACTTATTCAGTCGTTGGGAGCGCCGAGCTGTGGTTTTGTCCTCCGTCATTATTTGTCCGTTTGGTGCAAGTACCAGTACAAGTACGAATATACCGGTATGCTCGTATTACAAAAAACAATATTAGAACACTGACAGTTTTTATTTTGTATACCACACAATGAATACATCCAGTCCGGCGAAAATACGAAGGCAATTCTGGCATCAGCATTTTTCCGTTTCATGATAAACTAAGCCATTCTCGAAAAGACGAGTCACATGGGTCGGGAGCCACAAGCAAAACACTATTTTACTGAAGAATTCCCAGACCATGACTATCAATGCACCACCAATTCTTCCCACCCCCAAACGCCGTTGTGGCCAGCTTACTTACCTGTGAACCAAGATCGTATCGTCATCTTCGAGCGCAGTAAAAACGCGCAACTGGTCGTTTACTCGGCTAATTTTCGCGACAGGAAGAGTCGAGAATTGGACCCAAAGTGGCCACTGGACATCAACTGGCAAAGTTTTGGCTGGACTGCCCACCCCACCAGTAACGCTACCGGAATGATCGAGCGTAGATTGGCATGGGGCTACTCGCACAAAATTGTGGAACCAGCGCCGCTGGTCTCAGAAGCGATCGGATGCAGCTATAATGTCACGCTTAACGCATTGCCCAGTCGTCCTGGCCTGCTTTACGTTAATGCCAAAGGTCGAGTTGTTCTACAAGTTTCAATAAATGGCATCATTTCGCGTCTGTGGAAAATCTACGTGAAAACGAACGACACGTTGGCCTTCGTTCCCAAGGTGTTGTATGTCGACCTCTACGGCACTAGCCTCGACGACGAGCAAGCTACTTACGAGCGTATCATTATCTCATCCTAGTGTAGCATTACCAAAATTTCATTTCATCACCAAATAGTACATATAGATATATTTTATCTACTATAGCTTTTTTATGTCGTGGTTCCTAGTGTCAGTTATTCCTTCGTGGTCATAGATAGGAGAGATATTGTACGCCATCGCTACTTCATTTAAAAAACTGGTCGAATTGTGAATGCATGATCCACCAAGTAGGATACGCTGACCAGAGTTCAACGAGGCCACTTTCTGATTGAGAACAGCCACCTTCATGGCCTCTTCAAAGGTGACCCCGCCGCAAATAAACACAATAACGTCACGTACCCGCTTTGTACTGTTAATTCCGTTAAGATCTGATGATATCGAAACACCTGCGCCTCCATTCACAACGCCAAACTCATGGTCTAGCAATTGCCCCTTCAAAATTAACTCCAACTTTTTGGCAAGTAAAGGAACATGTTGCGCGTAGACGTTTGGAACACCCTGTACGCCTTGCGTTACGGCCCGCATAATTTTTTTTAAGCCAGCACGGTCACCGTATAAGTCACCTTGACGAGCCTTCTGACCACCAAACTTTAGGAATGCGTCAATCAAGGCTACGCGCTCAGTAGACAAACCTCCGCCGTGAGGAGCAACTAGTAAATCCTTGACTGCTTTCAGTTGAAACGAGCTGTGAGTTTCGTAACGTAACGCATATAAAATAGCCAGCCGTAGCTTGTTTAAAGGCTTCACCTGTACGTCTTTCAGTTTGGCCACTACATCACGAAAGTGTGCATTATGATCGTCACCGCATGCAAGTTCTTGCTCGAGTTGGCTCACGTCCATGAGTTTATCCACCTCGACAAGTCGTGCCAATTCGCCCATCAATGTTACATGCTTTGATACTGCCACCGATTGAGATCTAAAGGCCGGATAATTTTCCAGAAAACGCTGCATGTCATCAATAGACTGAATATTTTCGTGAGTCTGTGTTTGCGCCTGATACTTGTCCACAAGTTGCTTCACCGCCATACCTAAGTCACCAAAATTGGAGTGCACATGATGCTCAAAAAAATCATCCGAAGTTGTCGACAAGACGAGTTCCATCATGTCCTTGCGCACATTAGGCGCATTGCGGAGATCCACGCGATTTTCATGCAATCCGAGCAGTTCATGCACCATGGCTTGATAGCACCACTGAGTCAGCAATGGTGTAACAGGGTCGTCCTTACGATCTAAGACGTAAACCAGAGGGGTAACTTCTGGTCGTCTGAAATCAAAGAGTCCATCTTGCTCTAGCTGCATCCTCGCCGACACTTCACGCGCTAGTTTCTCAGCTACTTCCGATCCCTTCGCGTACCGAATTGATGGCCTTTTCTTCATTGAGAGCAGTACAGCGAGGAGGCCGTCCACACTTCTCTGAAACAATTGAGGTGGAGTCATCTTGGTCTTGTCTATAGGATCTGTGATCAAGACTCCCGCTGTCGCAGTGGACAGTACACCTCCTCCGGGTAAAGTCGTGGGCATTTTAACATTAAGCTGGATGGAGTTATGCAGACCAAAGTCAAAAAGAGAATCATTGACTGCTAAGTAGTCGGCGTAGAACTCCTGAATCTGCATCACAACTTCCTTTTTATCGGCCTCTGCAAGCTTTTCGAGTGCCTCGACTGGCAATATATTGGAGAAAAAGAGATGATAGCGACAATACTTGGGTGAATTAAGCTCTCGACGAAGCAACTCCACGTTGCGTGCCGTCGGACGCACGAATACGGCGGCCTTAAGGTGCATCATAGGTTCGTGCACGGCGTCCAACTGCTCCACTAGAAAAACTTCGCGCTGAAGGATATGAGACTGGGACATGACCATGCTGATGACACTTTTTGTATCAGCGTCTAGCAGCAGTGCCTTCATTCCTTCTATCTGCGGGTCCGAAATGATCTTCTCTAAGTAGTTTTTTACCCCAGCGATTGCGTCCATGTCGAGAGTGTAGCAAAATAATGTTTTTATGTGCATTTGTTCACTTAAAAAGTAGAGAATATTAAACGAGTCGAATAAAAAGCTGTACAAAATGCACCAATTGTACCCAATAAAAAAGCAAAATGACCTGTTTCAGTAAAACTAGCAAAAGCTAAATTTAAGATAAAAGTCCAATATAGGAATAATATTTATAAGAAATTAAGGGCGTGACTGGGTACACACACACCCTTTGCTGCGTACAACCCCCCCCCCCTCCCTTTTATGTCCAAATGCATCAAATATGGGTAAGTTTTGGGAGGCTAGTTTTAGGGTATAATATTTCCAAATATAGCTATACTGTAATTTCACAGCCACTTCGTGGTTCATGATTTTTTTTTAAAACTCCGCCCTCCGCTGAAAGCGTGAGAAAATATTCTTACTTCCAGTACGGTGTGAAACTGGTTTATGGCGATAAGGCTGAGCTGCTGAATTTCGTTACGAAGGAGGATCAAGATGCCTTTTTGAACACGCTGTTGAACGTCGGTGTGCAGTACCGCGAGGTATACAACCTCGCTGCCCAGGAGGCCCAGTTGTTCTACGAGCTTAAGGACTTCGACATGAGCAACAAGGAAATAAGTGTGGAAGACTACAAGGGAAAAGTCGTGTTGGTCATCAACGTGTCTAGCAAGTGTGGCCTGACTCCCACAAATTACCCGGAGCTGCAACAGTTGCACGAGAAGTACCAGGAAGAGGGTCTGGTAGTGCTGGGATTCCCGTGTAATCAATTTAATAATAGCCAGGAACCCGGCACCCACGAGGAGATCCTTGAGTTTGTGAATCAGTATAACGTGACTTTCCCACTGTTCGAGAAAACAAGACGTGAACGGCTCAAACGCTCGTCCAGTGTTCACATACCTGAAAGCGAAGCTTCCCGGAACGTTTGGCAACTACATTAAATGGAATTTCAAAAAGTTCCTGGTGAACCGTAACGGCCAGCCGTACAAGCGCTATGCCCTCACGGACTTTCCGCTGTCATTTGAAGAGGACATTAAGGAGCTCCTAGCGAAGGAAGCCGAGACGGAGAAGACGGAGGAACAAAATGAGGAAGAAGCTGGTGAATCCGCCAAGTCGGATGAGGAAGCGACGGCGGAGAAGAAGGAGGACGATACTGCGGAAAAAGGTGGAATCGAATAAGGAGGAAGATATGGCTTTGACAGATGTGGTGGCGACCACGGAGGAGGCTGTCAAGTCGGAAGAGGCTGCGCCAGCGGCACCTTCATTGGCTGTTGATTACCAACTTATCGACTTTCCCATCGATTTTTTATTGTAATAATCAGTCCCAAATTTTTTGCAAGCATATACACATTTGGCAAGTTCAAATTTTGAACTATTATAAAACTCAAAACCTTCTTCACTGCTACAATCATTCCTCACGCTGGCGGAGTTTTCAAAAAACTCATGAGCCACGAAGTGGCTGTGAAATTATAGCTATATTTGGAAATATTATACCCTAAAACTAGCCTCCCAAAACTTACCCATATTTGACATTTGGACATAAAAGGGAGGGGGGTGTACGCAGCAAAGGGGGGGGTGTGTACCCAGTCACGCCAAAATTATTTATCGGGTCAGCCTGCGGTCACCCCCCCCCTTTGCTCCGGTCACACACCCCTCCCTTTTATGTGAGGGGTGTGTAGGCTCTCCCTTTATATGTATCTAAAGTATTACATAAAATACCACGGTTTTAAGCAAAAATTCACAGCATACCACCCTTTGCCAAATTTCACAGAATACCACTGTTTTGCTAGGGCTCATATACGTTCCCATTTAATTAAAGACGTGGGTACAAGTGAGTCGTGTTTGTACCCGTTACTTTGAAAGGACCTGCAGCATCAAGGACCACACTTTGTCATGGCTTTAGGTGGAAAATTGATAGATTAAAATGAAAACTTTCGCTTGTACTTAACGACGCGACATTTCTTTGCCTTATGTACCACCTGAGGCCATGGCGACTGTCGATGTTTTTAAGTTTACAGTCACGATTTCGGGCTCGAAAGTCAATTGCTGGGTCTCCTCTATTCAACATGAACAACCCGAAATTAAAAACAGACAAGAAGCAACTTGTTCGACAACAACGAGAGGCGCAATTTCAGTTGGCGTTGCTCGAGAAACAGCTCATGGAAGCGTTGGCAACGTCGGAGGAGAGATTTTAGATAGCAGGTTAGTGGAATCTCTAATGCGTACGAAGGCGAAGAGTGCGGACATTGCATCGATGTTAGAGCAATCGGTCGAAACGCACTTGAATCGAATGAACAGAGGAAAATCTTCTCACCGTTGGCGCACGAAGGGACGCAAGTGTTTTTCCTATTGAAACATTGAGTGCCGAGAATAAAATTCTATGTATCGATTTTTTGCAACGTTAGTGGATTTAACGAGATACGATTTTCATCACTTGTGATCTCTCTCTCTGGGTTTTGCGCGTACCATTAGATCCACACAAGATGCCAACCTCCATTAATTTCTAGTCCGGGGACAGCACTAAATGCACTTGGTTAAGGCACGTAATCGTCTTACCAAATCCTCTACAAATATACCATGTTGATTCGTATCGTTCAAAAACTCATTTCTTCCACCTTGATTTGGTTCCACATCTCCAAGTTATCAAACTCTAATAGATGTTCCATTAAAAACCACCCGCTTCTGTTTTATCCACAACTGTGTTACACATACCGAGAATAATATCATCCAGAATCGTATCCAAATACTACTCACTTGTATCCACGTCTTTAATTCAATGGGAACTTATATAAGCCCTGGAAAAACAGTGGTATTCTGTGAAATTTGGACAAAGGGTGGTATGATGTGAATTTTTGCTCAAACCGTGGTATTTTATGTAATTACACTCGATACATATATAGGGAGAGCCTACACACCCCTCACATAAAAGGGAGGGGTGTGTGACCGGAGAAAAGGGGGGGGTGACCGCAGGCTGACCCTAATTATATTATAAATAAACTAGCATAGTGCCCCGTTGTACCAACGGGGCAATAAATTTAATATTTGTAACACTGCAGAATGTAAATTGGGGTTTACCTGAGAAAAATGCGAAGTCACAGCAAATAGATATATTCTATTTTATCTAATTGAGCGCCTCTTCATATACAACGTTTCGCATGACGTGCACTCCAGCTCTGTTCTCAGCAGGTAATAACACTTTATGTGTGCGGGAGACGTTGCTCTTTAGAATCAACGTATAACTGGCCGTGCGAGAACACTTCTCGGGTAAGATCAATCCCAAGATACTTCAGCGTCTTCCCTTGCGCCTTGTTAATTGTCGTTGCATATGTCAAGACGAACAGAAAACTGTCTGCGCTTGACCTCGTAAGGTAGGCCTGCATTCTCCGTCGTCAAAGGGATGCGTGGGATTGTTCATTCGTTCCCGATGGTTTGCCTGACGTTGTCGGTCATATTCACGGATGGTTGCTTGCTCCGCAGGGTCCATGCTCTCCTGCCGATTGGCATACATCTGGCGTCGCCGCGCGTTTGCTTTCTCCCGCTCTGCCGGTTCTCCGGCCGCGCGCCGTTCTGCTGCACGCAGCCTCAGACGTGCGTTTTCTGCCTCCCGCTACCCTGGTGTTTGACGCTGCCTTCTCTCTCTAGAAAGGCGAGCACTCCGCTCACGTACAGTTTCTGTGCTATCTGCCATGTGTAAAGTCAGTAAGTCAGGCTGGATGCTGTTCTACGTAAGTCAGGCTGGATGCTATTCTACGTAATTCAGTCATTTTCAGCCAAACAAAATGAGAGCTACGTACACCAGACAGACGGAATTCTATTATAAATATAGACAAGTGTAGGTACCCGTCGTACCAACGGGGCAGGGAATAAAAACCGTCTGTCCGTCTACAAAACTTCCCCCATGTATTTTTTTCAGGGTTAGGGTAGCGAAAACATACGGCGAGAACCACCAGGTTGTTCTCATGCCCACCCACCCACCCCCCCGGCCCAAAGAGAAAGATCGCCGCGGACATGGAAACGCACCTTATCTGCTTTCAATCCTAGTTGTGGTCCGCCCCTGCCAAAAACTCCGCAGCATTGTTTGTGGGCTACGGACTATGTTTTCGCTACCTGGCTAACCGCTGAACCAACAACCCCCCCCCCCAAGAAAAAACAAAACTGCAGACATGGCGAAACGCACCCTAACTGCTTCCAAATCTGAGCTGCGGGTCCACCCTGCCAGAGATTCTGCTCCACCGTTCATGTTTGTGGAGATCTGTATGGCATTTCACAGAGCTTCATTGCGGCTGGATTGCGGTGGAGATTTTCGTGCCTCTTTCGCCCCCCCCATACAGCCCCACTCCTCCTCCCCAAAACCTCCAAGCGGATGTAGCTGAAGCTGCAGGCAGACCTTGGACTGTGTAGGTACCCTAGATTCCAATGGTGCATCATCGTCCCATTCCCCTCATACCATGTATTGCATCAATATACTTTACATTATACTAATGTGATCACAATCCTTGTGCAGGTCATTGCAGCACCTCGTTATACACAATGTTCCGCATGACCTGATCCTCCACGCGGTTGACGGCTTTCGCTTCAACAGAGATGTTTTCTGGAGCTGTTGCGCGGGAGAATGCAACATACAACTGACCGTGGGAGAACACGTCCTTTGCGATGACGCGAGCCACACACCGTGGAACAATCAGGCGTGTCCCGTTGCAGAGGCCGCTTCTTGGGTTGAGGTTCCGCAAAAGCATGACGGACGTGCCGATCTTGACCGTAATCTTATGCGGTGGCCAACCGTTCACGTCCAGCTTGTTGAGGTACTCGACAGGTATTTGATCGGCGCCCTCTTTGCTGTCCACCCTGTCCGCACTGAAAAAGTTGAATGCATTGCCAGGTACTATATTGAGAACCGCGGCGTTGTTCTCCGATAACTCGTCATTGAGTGCAGCAAGGTTGGCACGGCCACTGAAGTAGTCGCGCGCGTTCGCACTGGCAACGTTGGCGATCTCTCCGTACATGGAGCAAATCAGGCCGTTCATGGTGTGTTCACGCATAATCATGCTGGGTGGGCATTGTACGAAGTCATCCTTCGCCTTCTCAAGTTTGTCTTCGCCCAATGCCAACAGCCACTCTGCAAACGTCCGGTACCGAGTTCGTCACGGCGATGTTCCGCAGCGGCGCGCATGTTTTGTCGCAGCTGGCACACGTGCACGTGATGCCACAGATACGACTCTTTTACCGATGCTGCGCAGATGTCAGGCCGCAGACCCTTTGGAATCACTGGGAGCACTTGCCGGAAGTCACCGCACATGACAAATGATATCCTCCAAACGGCGTGTCAGGCCTTCCGGTAATGTCTCGAAGAGTGCGATCCAGAGCCTCGAATGCGAACTTGTTCATCATGGGGGCTTCATCCCATAGAATCAGTGTTGTTCATCGAATCATGTTGGCAAGGTCACCTTGTTTACGGATCTATGAATGTGGGCGTGAGCTCCATTGGCAGCTTGAACCGTTAATGAGCTTTCCTCCCCTGGGCAAGAGCAATTTTGCCCTGACCTCGAACAGCCTTGAGGATGAGGTTTTCGAGGTACGTCTTGTCCGTCCTCCTGGTCCGTCCACAAAGAAGACCTTGCTGCTGGCATCGTCGTTGTTTTTGTTGCCACAGGATGCCATGATGCGGCGGAAGATGGCATGCTGCTCTCGTTGAGCGTTTCAATTTTGCGCTCAGCCTCAGCTCTCAGTTGTGCGGCGTTGAATGACAGCTGCTCTGCCACAAACCGGTTCCTGTGAAGCTCATTCATTGCAAAGTCTGGTTCCGGCAGGTCTAAATTGCGCAACGTCTTTCCGCGGGTATGAAGCATCTGCGCGATAAGTTTGAGTGCAAGGCTTGTAATCTGCTCCTCGATTGGGTTGTGCGTCCCACCGTTCTGACAAAGTCGGTGGAAACAATCCTCAGACAGGTTGTCGCAAAACAGCTCCCAAAGGTGCCTGGGGTATACCGGCGGATCGTGCGAGAGAATCGTAACAAAAAGCGATCTCAGCTACGACCCTGTATGCATCAACGCGGCCTCACGCAAGAACTGCTCCCACTCGTCATCGTTCGTACAGTCCACGTGCCACGCACGCCGCCTAGAATGTAGGATACTCGATGCCTTCGAAATTACGTAGCTCTGCCGGGTTTGTTGCCCCCTTCACCGTTTTCAGAAGCATGCGCGTGAAGTACCGCTGCCCGGCATTCGGGTTCACAAAGTATTGTCGTCCAATGCACATTTCCTTCTTGCGTATCGTCCGGGTCTTGCGACTGTTGTTCCACACAAATCGCGTCTGGAAGTCAATTTGGGGTGTCTTGTGCGCCTGGGATGTTTTCACAATTGGCATCAAATCACTGCGTCAGCGTTGTCTTGCGTGCCCTCTCTGCGCTCACCGTCTTGGCTAGATCCCTGTTGGAATTGAACATCACTTGATGCTGGTTGGGCAGGTGCACTTGGAGTCGCTGAATCGGTGGCGCATAGTCATGCATCTTGAACCCGTACAGCCGCCATCCCGCTTCCGGAGCTGAGACGTAGCACGCGTCAATGTATTGCTGAACCTCGTTAACATCCCCAAGAAGCACAGTGGCGCGATCGTGTCCTTTGTACACATATTTGAAGAGGTACTTCACTGCTGAGATCGATGAGCACACCAGAACAGAAACCAAGTGGCGGTCAGCACTACCATTGAGCCAAACATGGGACGTAGTATCGTGGCAACGTTATCTCACCTACACATTGATATTGGCGTCATACTTTGTACTCAGATAGAGGTTGTGCGGAAAAATCCAGCGATTGTCCACCCGCCATTGTTTCAAATCGACAAACGACGTCCATCATCTCGCCGCCTGTACATGG
The DNA here is from genome assembly GCA_026184515.1 of Peronosclerospora sorghi. Taxonomy (NCBI): domain Eukaryota; phylum Oomycota; class Peronosporomycetes; order Peronosporales; family Peronosporaceae; genus Peronosclerospora; species Peronosclerospora sorghi. The sequence continues at coordinate 212,576 of CM047581.1, read as the reverse complement.
GATAGCCGTCGTGGTCTGCATATGTCTCGTCGCGGAACATCTTGGGATATCGCTTTGTGCATTTCCCGCTCTCCATGCGTGGTGCATTTGGATACTTCGCTCCGCAAGGTCCGTGCACTAAGCATCGGTCACCGTCTCGACGCATCCGGATGGGTCTCGCGGTCAGGAATCTCAGCGGAAACATCCGTGTCAATATCATCCGCAGTTTCAAGATATTCCGTTTCAAAATCAGCAGGATGTGTGCGTGCGGGAGGCCTCTTTTCGGGAACTAGATCACCCAAGTGTAACCGAACACGGTTCCAAATACTTTTCGGTCCTTGAGGTCGGTCATCAGCTCCTCGAACTTGAATTTGAACACGCGTACCACCAAATCCGGCCGATCCTGCGCAGTCTGGCCCTCCTCCATCTTCCATGTGATATCCTCCCACTTTGGATTGCAGTTGAACGTGATGAAGAGGTCAGGTTTCCCAAAGCACCGCACAATGGCCATTACATACTGGTAGATCTGTTTCATCTGCCGAGATCCCCCTGAAAATGTTGCCGGCAGAATCATGCGTTGTCCAATTTGCGCTGCGTCATGGTCTCCGGCATTCAAGGCATCGACGACTCCTGCGTACAGCTCACATAGGAGTTCCTGCTGATTTTCTTGAACCCAGTTCAGGCGATTCTGCTCGGTACACGCCCACGCATCCACCATATACTACTGTAGGAGTCGGCCAGCCAGGAAAATGTGGTCACGGCGTTGGCGGCGGTGGAGCATGTACGCGTAATATTGCATTTGCGTGACACGCATCGCCCCACTACGGCCACGCACCGCATTGACATCGATGTATTCATAGCTTTAGCCGGTGCGTATACGCACGGTGCGACTATCGCACAGAGGAAGACTCTTCCTTAAAGCGGTAGCTACCGCTACTTAGCCGATACGCCCTTGTAAAGGGTTAGTAGGAGAGTTCTCCTACTCGGGGCCAAGATTTCCGGTTTGGTTTACTACGTAGCCTTAACGGCTGTATTCCCTTTACGGGATGTAAGTAAAGGGAGGGCTCCCTTTTACCTACGACACTCACTGCGCGCGCGACCGGTCGAGGTCGCACGTCCGCAAAATAGAGTGAAATGTAAACTGAATATATTTAATATGTAATTAGCCTAAATTAATTTAAACTAATATAAACTATATGTAATACTAAGTAGAATATTCCTAATTCGTACCTAGCTAAAATGTAGTGTACACACCTGTGTACTGACACGTGGATGGCTGACACACCACCACACCAAGGTCCCCTGTCCTGATTGGTTAAAATAACCAAAGGTTCAGAACCTTTCAACCCGGCCAATACTGACCTCAACCGTGGTGTACTCATGTACACCAACATTATATGTAACCCGAATGTAACCCCGTTACATCCTCCCCCATCAAGACTATTGCTTACGCAATAATCAAAATCTTGTTGGAGAACTCCAACGCCAGTTCCTCTGGCCCTCCATATGTACACCTCCAGTGGTGCTATGGCGTCTCCTCTAGAAGAGGTAGACTACTCCGAAAACTCGGAGGTGGATGCCTTTGGGGATACCTCCCCAACGGTTAGCCGCTCCGACAGCGCCGAACGGCGTTGTCGGCAGCCGAATCCGTTCCCCACACGTGGGGAAAATGCACTAACCAGTGCGCCACACCTGCCCATATCGGATGATACATCCGAATCGCCAAAGGCGATTGTCACTAACGAGCTGACGCAGCTCAAGACACCCAACTTGCCGCACAGGCACTAAGGGCTGCGTTACGCGCCCCCAAACGCCCGTCAAGGGCGGATTATAATTTTGATGGTCCTCGTGACCTTCCAAGGTGGGCCAGGCGTTTGGTAATGACTAGTTTAGCGTCCTATACCCCTGGACCCGCGGCTGAACAGCCGTATCAACGCGAACGCCGTGAGAAACTCCGGCAAAAACTGCTTGCACAAAAGCAGTTCACTAGCGTCTCATACCGAGAGCGCTTAAACAGGCAGTCACAGGGTGCCCCTGTTGAGAACCTCCGCGAGGTTCCTATCATTCTGTCTCCGGGAGAAAATGCCGAAGATGCAGAAAAGAAAGTCCGCGCTTGTGTGGAAGGGGAGAAGCCCCTCCCCAGCTTTAATGAGCTGCACAACAGCTATTCCCGTCGTGAAGCTTGGGTGGAGAGGCGTTGCGCATGGTATTCGCCAGAGCCAAAGCGAGTGGAGCTATTACTTGCCCCTTATCGCACGCGCTACGCCAGAGCCCCTTCCCCTGCCCCCACCGCGGTGCCAGAGGACAGTGTGAGCGTCACATCTGCCTCCGGCGAACTCCCACTTATTGGGAGTGAAGGGGATTCCCATTCCCCTCTGTTCATTGACCTACAGCGGGATTCTCCCGCTCAAAATCTTCAACGACGTCGCGGCAATCTTGCCGTAGGGGAGTCTCGAACTCCCACAACTCTGTGAGTGTGGATAACCTTTCCACTTCACCAGATATTGGGTTTGACCCCGATGATGACGTCGCGCCATCAGCCGCTCCACGTGAAAGTGTGGAGTACCTTCCGCATCAAGCATTGGAGGAGGAGGTCGCGCAATTGCGACGTGAGATTCGCGAACGCTGTGATCGACACAGCCATCGCATCCATGATCTCCACGAGGGGATCCGCGATGAGCGGGATGCCACTGAACGCTTCGAGAGGCGGCTTGACTCTCTCGAGAAGACCGTTGCGGAGCTTGGAGGTCGCATTTTAGCCCTTTCGGGCTTACTTCGCCCTGCGGTGCCTTACGGCTATCCGCCTTTCCATCCTCCTCCAGGAGGGGGCCCGCCTCCGGGTCCTGGTATGGCTTAAGCATACCGACATAAAAGGTTGGATGCGTACGCATCACCTTCGGGATGTCCAAGGTATACGATAAGCCCTTTCGGGCTAGTACCTTAAAGGGTCCCACAAACATGGGGAGCAGTTTATTGCGCAACACATTTGAAACTGCATGTGTAGGAAGATTTTTAGCGTTTAATAAAACACTTTCTCCCACTTTGTTCACCCTTTTGTTACGCCGCCCCTTTCGGTCAGCTTGCTCCTTCTGCCTGTCTTGGCTTTCCGCCATGGCATCGAAGACGTGTCGTAAGACACTAAGGCGCGTCGATAAAAACTTATCGATGTGCTTTCCCACAGATACAAGGCTGACATCGGGGAATCCTCCCCCCTCAAGCTCTGAGCCACACACACGTGGCGTTAACAGAACCCTCGGATTCACTAATCCGTTCACGTAAAACGGGGTAAACCCCGTAGATGCATGTACCGAATTGTTGATAGCAAATTCAACCATCGGAAGCATCTCACTCCAACTCTTTCGAGAATCCGGACATAAACTCCGGAGAATATCCTCCACAACGCGATTAACGCGTTCCGTCTGACCGTTCATCTGCGGATGATCCGTAGTGGACAGGAGGAACTTGGTGCCTAGCACCTGAAACAACGCTCCCCAGAACTGTCCCGTAAAACGGGGATCCCGATCCGACACAACGGAATCGGGTAGACCATGCTGTCGAAAGACACGGTCTAGGAACACTTTCGCTGTTCCTTGTCCATCAATGGACTCTGGCACAGCCGCCAGGTGAGCCATCTTGCTCATTCGGTCTACAAAGACCAATATGCCGGTGTTCCCGGCCTTATCCTTCGGAAAAACGAAGATAAAATCCATACAAATGGATTTACAACACTCCGTTGGAACCGACAAGCTCGCCAAAGGCGCAGCTGAACTTGCAGAGGGTTTAACCCTCTGACACGTCTCACAGGTGCGTATATACGCACCAACCCACTTATACATGTTGGGCCACCAATACAAAGCGCTTAAAGCGCTGTAGGTCTAATCCCGACCTAAATGACCCCCGGTAGGGACGTCATGTACCTCAAAGTCAACTTTATACTTCAGTTCCTCATCATGAGGAACAACCACCCGCGGAGTGTCCTCCGCGCTCGTGATATAAAATACCAGACCGT
>CM047581.1:191417-208488 GCA_026184515.1 Peronosclerospora sorghi | reverse complement strand
GCCACGCTGCTTGAAGTGTCCGCAAGCACTGAAGAAGTGCCCAAGGACGATTTGCATGTTGATTGTCCATCGATTAACACCGCGGAGGAAATGGATCAACTTCGTGATATAATTTGGTCGAAGAAACATCTGTTGATCGGGAAAGGGAACGCGCTGCATCCTGCTAGACGTGGGGTTGTTTGTGATATTGACGTAGGCAATGCGCGCCCGATCGCTCAAAAGTGCCGAAAGGTACCTCCGCAAATTCGCGAGAAGTTATCGGCCTTGATCAAGGGGCTATTGGATACTAAGGTCATCCAGCCGTCTACGTCACCCTGGGCATCACCTATAGTGATCATCGTGAAAAAGAATGGGGTTGATATTCGCTTATGTATCGACTATCGCGCGGTGAATCAACTCACGCGTTTGATGGTATACCCAATGCCCCTGATCTCTGATCTACTCGAAGATTTGGATAAAGCGTTGTGGTTTTGCTCTTTGGATATGACAGGAGGTTTTTGGGTCGTGTCTATGACCAATAGAGCACGTCAGATTTCTTCTTTTGTTACCCCGTTTGGATTGTTTGAATGGAATCGGATGTCCTTTGGCCTTGGAATGTCCTGCAGATCTACCAGCGGTTGATCAACAATGCATCTTATGGGTATCTCAAGGTTAAGGACGGTGCCGATCTGACCAACTCAACTGATGTATTTTCTGCTGGAGAGCCTGATCAAGCACAAGGCCCGTCTGTGTTGCAACGACGATCATATATCGATGACATTTTTATCACTGCACCTACATGGACGATCTTGTGTGATAAAGTGCGAAATCTATTGGAAAAGTGCGGTCAGTGGAACTTGTCGATCAGCTTGGCTAAATCGTACTGGAGGCGGAGTGAAGTTCCTTATTTAGGACATCACGTCTCTAGCCGTGGTTTAGCAACAAATCCGATGAATTTGGATGATCTGATCGATTTTCCTTTTCCTGGTACTTTGCGTGCTATGCAATCGTTTTTTGGGAGTCTGAATTACTATCGTAGATTTATTGAAGACTTCGCGATCTATGCTATTGTACTCTATGAGTTACTAGAAACGAATTATCAAGAATTAAAGGTTCGATCATCGATCAATGAGAGTCCGGATCAGGAAGATGATCGTTTGATCAGGGCGCAAGTGCCATTCAGTATACTGAAGGCGAAGATCGCGTCAACCCCAACCCTACGCCATTTCGATCAAGCCATAACACCGGTGATCGTGGTTTATACTAGCAAGTGACACAGTGTCTGCCGCGCAAGTGCAAGATAATGATCAAGTATATTGCCCCGTCGCATTTGCGAGACGGACACTGAAGAGCGGTGAGCTGAATTAAAGCCCCGTCGAAAAAGAATTTTTGGCTCTTCTGCGACTTCTGGACGTATTTTTTTACGATGCTGGTCGGAAAGGCGATCACTGTCCTGTCACGTCGGTCTACGTTGAAGTGGTTGTTAACATCCAACGGGATAGACGGACGATTGGGCAGATGGGCGGCGATATTGTCACAATGGGACTTGGAGATCAAGAAATTTGTGCATGAAGAAGAGGAGGTACTACGAGATTCAGCCGCAAGTATCACCCCTCGCGCCGAAATTGATTAAGCCCTATTTGCAATCGCACCGAAAAAGCAACCTCGGCAGATAATTGGAGTGCCACCTCCCACGGTTGAGAAGGGCGAAGATCTAACGTTACGCGAATATAAAGTTTACTGTAAGGGATACGATGAGCCATCATGGTTAGACGGGGCAGCTCTAAATTGTGATGCTCTGATAAAGGGTTTCGAAAGGAAGATAATTAACGGACATCGGTTCGACGTGATGCAAGTGGACGAAGAGTCCAACTAACACTTGATCGACGAACCAACTATTGAAGTTGTGACTGGCGAACCCTCGATTAGAGAAAATCGATTAATGAAATCACGATCAATGGAGAAGTGACGATTGACTTGAAGTGGTGAATGTACGATGGATATTGCGAGATGTGGTAATGAAGCAACGGCAGATGAGCCGATGAAAGATCAATCTATGTATATACATGAAAACAACGAAGTAACAATTGGGAATGGTAGGGTCAAGAATGTTTATTGAAGTGATCAACCAGCTATCCTGATCCATAAAAATTACGAGCGGGGGGCGAGTGAACGAGTATCAAATTGTGCTGCGGCACTTGTAGGCTGAGCGACAGGATGGGTTGCGAGAGTACCTATTGCCACTGCTTAAGGCTCGCCACATAGTCGAACGCGCCGTCTTTGATCCCCCGCTTCCATCGCTACGAACCCTTGCGCAAGGTGCAGAAGCTGCTTGGACACGAACCGATCGCAAGACATGCGTTTCTCCGTCGATCGTGGCAACGTGTCTCGACTTTGCGTACAGCGTTGGAAAAGGCGGATTCACAGGAGGATTCCGACGACTGGACGTGTCAGAGTCTGTCGTCTGAACGCCGAGTGTGTCTGCGCTGTCGTCGCTAGGAATGGGACTGACTTGGTCGAGGTGTTCACGAAAAGCCGCGACCGGACGCTCTCTGTCATCTCGCGTCGCTTTTGACGTGCATGGGCCGCCCGCGTGGATGATGTCTGGCGGCTGGAGCACGAGATGGTTGGAGTCGCGTGGACTGTGGAGATGTATTGAAAGTGAGTGATCATGGAGATAAACGCTACGAGGGACACGATGTACCGGTTACGCGTGAAGAATGGATGGTGCTTCTCGATTACACGTAGACACACTCCCCAACTGCTGTACGTCCGCGACGAGGCTCATGAGAGACCGGTACAAACGTTGGGTGTAATGGACGCGGCGAATTTGCTCAAGCCCATGCTCGCACGAGAGGAGTTGCGGTACATTGGTCCGACGGCTCTGGACGAACAGTGCGGACTTGTGGAGAAGTACAAAGCCTTGAGCGTCCCTTCCAGCAAGTGTTAGTGAATGCGCCATCTGTCACGGACACGGATTTTGGATGCGGCGCTCGCTACAGCAGTGAAACTAGCCGGTCGATACATAAAGGGAAGATTTATGCCGGACAAAGCCATTGATATTTCGATGTGGCGTGTGCTAATGTCTGCGTGCCTGGATAGCCAACCGGAAGCTATCGATGAGTTGGAGCGTCGACAGCTCCAGTTGAAGGTTGAAGCAACGGCTCTTGCGAATGAAAAGGATGCCATAAGTAAGGAGCGGTTGAAGAAGGTGCATTAGTGTTTGCGAGAAATCAAGTACTCCTGGTTCTCAGGCTGTGCTGTTAAGCCGATCGAACAGATGGCACGGATGGGGCTTTGTCAACCTCCGTGCCACGTATCACAACAGTACCGAGCGGATTTACTGTGACCACTTTAATGCAAGTGATACCATCGGCGTACGACTGGATATGAAACAAGGAAAGCTGTATTTCTTTACGGATGGTATTAAATTTGGTGAGCACATCGTGTCGGCCTTAGGTGTTGCGTTTGAAAACATGAAAGGAGAGCGCGATTCACGTAAATTGTACCCGTGCATTGGTATGCGAAAAGGTGGCGACCGGGTCACGTTGAATCAGAAGTGGGTGTCTATGCCTGTAGTGTCTCCACGCCAGATTCTTTCCGATGCCATAGATATCAGCAAGGAATTACACCCTTGGTACGTTTCAGTGCAGCAAGATAAATCAGCGGCCTCGACGGTCGAAATACGTTCACCACCACAGTGGGAGATAATGGTGTCGTGCTGCCGAGGGAATTACTTCAAGACGGTGAAGTGAAACGGTGCCATGTGCGACCACGAGGAATTTCTGTTGACTTTAACACGTCGCCTGCAGCATGTTTACGAATGGAGCTCGGTGGCTAAGAACGTGGCTGCTGGACAGATAAACGTGGCCGACGTAATGGTGTCATGGATCCACTCTTCGGGGAATTTAGCAAACATTATGGACGACTACACAATGCTTGGATCTGCGTACGCATTTAACAAGTATGGCGAGTACCAACATTACTGGACACAGTAGTTTGGTTCGAGCGACACCAAGCAATGTGACAGTTCCGATCCAGCCAACTTAAAGGAGACAAGTGACTATAAACACCAGAAGAATCAGCCTGTGAAGGATGCTCTGCCTACTAAAGCACTGGCGCCTGTTATTGAGCAGTTTGCACCGGTTGCTAAAGCACCATCCGCTCCGGATGTGAAACGCCGCATTTCCGCTTCCGAGGAACGAAAAGGGCTGAGCATGTAGCGCGGAACGACGTGTACGGAGCACAACTCCATGCAAAATGGATGATTACGAACGACAATGATCGACCCCGCCCCAACCGCTGTCCGGCTGGGACGAGTTTCAGGGGCGGCTGTGGTGAAGCATACTGTAAATTTTGTGGTACAACTGTCGGAACAACTGTCGGTACAACAGTCGTTACAACCGTTGGTACAACTGCGGCGAACATGGACGGGACATGGAAGGGACATCTGAGACGACGTGACAACTGGTACAGTCACCTAACGGTAACCTAACGGTAAGCAGAGAAATCAGGTAGAATGGTCGACAAAACACATGGGAATGGGTAGTTCTGATTGGCAGATATTAGGTTTTTGGTAGATATTAGGATATAAGCAGTAATTAAGTTCTCCTTTTGTGTCCAAGTACTAAGGACACTCGGGGACGGCACCTTGCGCCTCCCCTTATTAACACACATCTCTACGTCCCGGGCGGGAACACATAGTGAACTTTTTGGCACACCGGCAGACGTAGAGTTCTTGGGAACTCAGCAGCAACTCCTCCCGCTGTGTCAGCGGTAGTTTTTCAAAGGTTTTCGTGGGAAAGTGATAAAGAATGCGCTCTCACCTCTTCCCCTATTGGTTTACTCCCTTCCTCTAGAACTTCGGCTGCTTTAAGCGCCCCTAAGGAACTCTAGGTGGATTTTAGTGTAAATCGTCCATCAGCCCGTTGCTGATCAAATCTACTCTTAAGTTTGAGCGCAGAATACATAGTATATTGGGTATTCTATTAGCGTACTAATGTTAAAAGGCTCAGCGATCGGGTGGTGAAGACTTCCGCTGCCTGATCAAGTACCCTTTCGCTAATCGCCACAAGATCGACGATCTGCTACCTGCGACCTGAGATCATCAACTCGCAGTAGCGCCAACTCGTACCGGATCAGCTACATCGATCATAAACTTGGGATTATCGATTATTGGTCCTGATCGCATCTGATCGCACCCGATCCCACCTGATCGACACCGGTCGATCTACTACGAGTTTATCCCCATTTTGCATCGGAATCTCGCGGATCTACGTCCCGGTCATCTGAAGAGTGACCTACGCCCAAGCCGTCGGGTACACAATGTGAGCAAGACACAAGACCATTCACACTAGAAAACCGGAGGGCCCCCTTCGTTATTCGGCAGTACGGACGCTGTGGGAACGCCTGATCATGCTTCAAAAACTCTGATCAGCCGCTCCACCACACTCGTGCGATTCTCCGTCGGTTCATTGGATATTAGGAGCACTAGAAAGAGTATCGGTTCGAAAACATCTAGACCGGTCGAGTGTTCGTCAGCCGGGACGCTAAGTTCATGGAAGACACGTTCGACGATGGTTGTTGGTGCTCAAGGGGCGGAGATCGACTTCATCGACGAAGACGACACCGACGAGAATTACGAAGAGTACAAAGAGTACGAAGAGTCTAGCGTCGGTGACGCAGACATGGAACAAGGTGCTGAAGACGGTGTGCCTGGCAGTAGAGATCATTCTGCGCATCCACAGCCGACGACTACCAGCACAGAGTAAAGCAGCGGTGCGAAGCGTAATGTAAGCTGGCAGTCACTCGAGAACATGACGGAGACCCCGCGGCCGAGGAGATACAGCAGATCAGCGACAGTGGAAGTCGATCGAATTTAGCGGCGCGTCCGCGAACACGACGTCAAAATCGACGACTCGGCCAACCTCGCTTGACGATCTGTCGGCGCTCCACGCTGCTCACGTCATGGCTTCAGTGGGAGAAGTGCCGACAACGTTTGAGTAGGCGATGGAATCCAGCGACGCGAGCAATAGGCGAGACGCGTTCAACTAGGAGTTCCAGTCGTTGGTCAAGAACGACACTTGGGATATTGTGCAACTTCCAAAGGGACGCAAGGCAATCGGAGGCAAGTGAGTGTTCAAGGTCAAGGAGAATGAAGACGGCGAAGTCGAGCGGTACAAGGCTCGGCTCGTCGCGAAGGGATTTGCACAAAATTTTGGCATTGACTACAACTAGACGTTCGTGCCAGTTGCCAAGTTCACGTCGATTCGAGTAATGCTAGAACTCTCAGCCAAGTACGGTATTCAGCTGCATCACATGGACGTCAAGACCGCGTTCCTGAACGGCGATCGCTATGAAGACATCTACATGAAGCAGCCGGAGGGCTACTTCGATGCGAGACAACCGGTTGACTTTGTGTGCAAGCTCAAGAAGTCGCTTTACGGGCCAAAGCAAGCTCCGCGAATGTGCAACCAGACCATAGACACATTCATGATCGATCTCGGATTTACCAAGTGCGAGTCCGACCGCTGCGTGTGCGTGATGCGCGAGCAAGGCTCCGACAAGATGGCGTTCGTCGTGCTCTATGTCGACGATCTGATCATTGCATGCAGCAGCGACTCACGGATGGCAAAGATCAAGTCAGCTCTCAGCAACCGGTTTGAGATGTCCGACCTCGGCGAGCTCAAATTTTGTCTTGGCATGGATATCGCGCGTAGCTTTGATCTGGGTACAGTGTCCGGGCGCCAGAACAAGTTCTTGAACTCGGTGCTGACAAATTTTGGCATGCAACACTGCAAGCCGGTGAAGACGCCGAAATATCCAGGGCTCAAGTTGACCAAGAACATGTGCAACGGCGAGTGCAATCACGACGAGACAATACACGGTGTGCCGTACCGCAGCGCGGTTGGGTGCTTGATGTACCTCATGGCGGAGACTCGACCGGACATTGCAGCAGCAGTGGGAGTCCAGAGCCAGTTCCCTGCCGACCCGTGCACGACACACTGGCAAGCTCTCAAGCGTGTCTTCGGTATTTGCAAGTGACTCCGACACTCGGTCTCGTGTTTGGAAAGTCAACGAATATTTTAACAATCGTGCACTCCATGGGTACTCGGATGCCGACTACTCGCGACGCAGCACAAGCGGGTATGTGTTCTTGCTCAACGGTGGCTGCGTGAGCTGGCGAAGCAAGAAGCAGCGATCCGTGGCGTTGTCGTCGACTGAGGCAGAGTACATGGCACTATCGGAAGCGGCTCAAGAGGAAGTGTGGATCAAGTCGTTCATGCGTGAACTCGGTAGACTCAACGACGGTGATTCGATCCTGGTTCTCGAAGACAACGAAGGATCAATCGCGTTGGCCAAGAACCCGGAGTTCCACTAGCGGACCAAGCACATCGACATCCGCTATCATTTTGTGCGTGAGAAAGTCGAAGATGGTCACGTCTCACTACAGTATTGTCCGACGCAAGACATGCTCGCAGACATCATGACCAAGCCGATCGCAGGTGCCACAGTTCACCGCTCTCCAGACCAAGCTCGGCATTGTTGTCGCTGGCGAGTCGAGTGGGAGTATTGACATTATCGACACTTGTCACGACGACATCGGAATCTTGACGTTGTCGAGAATGCGATGAAGACTCCTCGTGGAGCGCCCGCCAGCACGCGACGGGTCAGCGTCACGGTTTCGACACCTGGGCAATCATTTCGACATGTTTGTGCCATCGGGAGGGTACATGTTTACGCTGGCGCGACATGTTTGTGAGTACTCATGGTTATTTGTTTACGCCACACTGGTTACATTCTGGAAGAATCTAGTAAGTATCCAGTAGGGCGACTGTTTTGAAGGAGTTGAAAATTTTTATATTTCCACTTAATTAACAACACAAGAAGGTAATAATCCTTTCCTTCTTGTTTAACTTCCCGGGTCCTTAATACTACCGCCCGAACCACAAGTTAACCAAACACACTAGGGACACACTTCCAAAAGTAGTTCCAGGCTGCCCCCAACTCTAGCTAGCTTCAAACGGCTGCTGTTCCTCTTGCTTAGGTGTTCACTCAACTATTTCTTTGTTCTAGACTTGGTTTTTGTATGAGAACAGTGGAGAAGGTTTTAGAGGGTCGCCAGAGATCTTTGGAAATTCGATTCTATTAAGTGTTACTAATTCTTGCACCAAAGTCAATCACTTCTTTCACCCACTACTTCTTGGTTACTTCAGCGCTGACTACAATACTTGACAGTTACTGCTGAGACCCTCTGTAATCTGATTGATCGTACTTGACAGTTACTTAGGAGACCCTTTATAATCTGATTGATCGTATTGACCGTCGCGAGATGGCCGTCGCGTTTGCATCTGATTTGATCGAAAATTCTTTTTTTTTAAACTCCAATATCACTCACCAATTACACACAAACCCTCCATATCCGATCAATCGCGAGATGGCCGTCGCGAGATGGCTGTCGCGGGTCGCTTTTGTTTGGTTGAAAATATCCATCCAAAACTTAAAACCCACATCAATCATAATTCAATTAGTTGCGAGATGACCGTCGCGGGTCGCTTCTGATTGGTTGAAAATATCCATCCAAAACTTAAAACCCACACCAATCATAATTCAATTAGTTGCGAGATGACCGTCGCAAGATGGCTGTCGCGGTTCGCTTCTGATTGGCCGAAAATGTTCCTCCCCAATTCAAATATTTAGCAACACACTGAATCGGAAGCGTCAGTCGCGGCGAGGGGCGCTAGGGCGCGGGACGTAACAAGTGAACCAGACCATAAAATGAAACCAGCAGCACCGTCAAAGAGAGCCAAGACACAGTCTCAGCTTCTCATCCCATCGGCGGGTCCAATCATGATGATAAAGGCAACGAAAAGTCGTGCGCCCTCGGCTCCCCAAACTATCCGGCTCAGTATTCTCTTCGTTCGGGTCACTCAAGCCATAATTTTCACGTTATTCGCATGATGAAGGTTCAAACTTTGATGAGACGCTGTGTAAGCGCAAGGTGTGCCTCTTGGCACTCATGATCAAGGTTCAACACGATCTTTGTCGCTAAGGATCATTGACTATGGGAGAAGAAGATGGCAACCGATGCTTTCAGCTTTAAACCACAACATCGCGCTAGTATTAAGGGTATTGGCGTGAAGAATATGCCATGTAGTAATAACAGCCGCAGATCATCTTCTTCATGTCATAAATAAAGACTCTACTTCACCACACGACTGTACATGAGGCTTAAACGTAGCAAGCATATATTCTAGATAAGCAGAGCTGCGTGTGAACTAAGGACCTCACTCACTCAATCACTTCGAATTTTGCATCCAACACCTCAAGTGCCTTCGCCCTCGACACGCCTCTAACGATCAATTTAGACATTTGGCGTCCAAGAATAATCCGTGTTGAGAGTCACCGATTAAAATTCCTGTTGTTCGCCGATGTGCTTTTGTGGTGAAGCGGCTGATCACAGTTTTTGATGCTTGATCAGGCGTTACCAAGGCGCCCGGACTGCCGACTAACGAAGGGGTCCTCCGGTTTTCTTGTGTGAATGGTCTTGTGTCTTGCTCACATTGTGTACCCGACGGCTTGGGCGTAGGTCACTCTTCAGATGACCGGGACGTAGATCCGCGAGATTTCGATGCAAAATGGGGATAAACTCGTAGTAGATCGACCGGTGTCGATCAGGTGCGATCGGGTGCGATCAGGTGCGATCAGGACCAATAATCGATAATCCCAAGTTTATGATCGATGTAGCTGATCCGGTACGAGTTGGCGCTACTGCGAGTTGATGATTGCAGGTCGCAGGTTGCAGATCGTCGATCTTGTGGCGATCAGCGAAGGGGTACTTAATCAGGCAGCGGAAGTCAATCTTCACCACCTGATCGCTGAGCCTCTTAAGCTGAGCACGCTAATATAATACTCAATATACTATATATTCTAAGCTTTCAACTCAAGAGGAGGGTCCATTATCATGTTCTACGGGCTGATCGACGGTTTCCACTAAAATCCACCTAGAGTTCCCGTGGGGCGCTTATAGAAGACGAACTCCTAGGGGCCAAATGTGGACCAATGGGGAAGAGGTGAGAGCGCACGGCTCGATCACGTTCCCGAAGAAACCTTTACCAACGAGGAAGCCGCCGACACAGCGGGCGGAGTTGCTGCTGAGTTCCCAAGAACTCTACGTCTGCCGGTGTGCCAAAAAGTTCACTATGTGCTCCCTCCCGGGACGTATAGGTGTGTTGCAATGAAGGGAGGCGCTAGTTGCCGTCCCTGTAGGTGATCTAATCGATCAGACGCAAAAGGAGAACTTTATTAGCACTTATATTCTAAAATCTACCAATTACCTAATATCAACCAGTCAGAACTACCCATTTCATCGTACTCCGTCGACCGGTCGACCTGATTTTTCTGTCGTCCGTCGCTATCCGTTAGGTACCCGTACCTAGTCATCCCTTCTCAAGATGCCCTGTCTATGTCCCGCCACTTACCTCACAGTTGTACACACAGCTGTATACACAGTAGTACACACAATCGTCCACACAGTTACATAAGGTTGTGCCCACAGTCACACCCACAATTATGCACCAATTTTATGGTACACTTCACCACAGCCGCCCCTGAACCTCGTCCCATCCGGACAGCGGTTGGGGCGGGAGTCGACCATGCCAATGCCGCTGCCACCCATTGATCATGCCACCGTTGATCGTGTTGTCCACACCTATCAATCCGACCTTTCTCCCATCGATCAAGTCACAATCGACCAGGCCGTTGCCACTCAATGGTCTGCTCATCATTCTCACGCATTCATCATCCACCAACCGTGACATCAACGATCAGGCTCTCTTTATCAGGCATTTTCCCATTTTCTCCGACACGTCAAGGATGCGAACGATCACGAACAGCGCTTCGGCGAGCACTAACAGCGCTCCAGCAAACACGAACAGCGTTCTTGCCCTCGATCAGTCTAAAGCCGATGAGCTGATAGCTGCGGTCAATCAAGCATACATTCTGCAAGAGGCGCTCCGCACACGAGATGAAGAGGTCGTCGTGTTATCCAACTCACTCTCGGTTCTTGAGGACACAGTCCGACGCTTCGAAAGCAACTCGCATGCGCCAACCGTAAAGTTGCTGATCGCGATGATGAGATCAAGCGGGCCCGTGATCATCTTGCGCCCCTTCGTGATTTTGTCCGTGCGGCGGTCAACGATCTCAAGTTCAAGCTAAAGGCTGATGAGGCAACTATATCCTACCAACGCGCTCAGATCCGCTATATGGAAGGCAGCCGCGTTCGGGACCGCTATCCGCTGTCTGTTCAAGAGGAGACCATTGGTGATCACGCGCAGGATATCTCTCGTCTTGCGGCACTCCCTGATCAAGTGATGATTAATCAACTCCAACAGCGCTTGGGCGTGCTACAAGAAGCGTGGGATCAAGCCTTTGCCAAGAACCAGCGCCTGATCGAGAAGGCGTTCAGGGTCAACTCTGAGGCTGAGAGACGTAAGCAACAACGCGATCTCATCCGGAAGGAAAATGAAGCCAATCGCGAGAAAATGGACAAATATGTCGCTATAATAGCCCAGATGGATGATATATGTGATCGCGTTGATGGGCGTCAGCTAGCAGGACCGAGCTGGAGTGTCTACGCACCGAGAATTCCAAGTTAAAGACGGAACTTTCGACAGCGCGGCGCCGCTTCGATTACGTGTCTGCAGATCGCGACGCACTACGCGACAAATTGCGCCAGGCTCAAGGTGAACATGAACAATTGCAGGCATTCCACTCGCGTCTCCAATCCGAGTTGACTGGTGTGTCGCTACAAATGGCCTGCGTTGTGAGCTTTGATCAAGCTGCAAGCTCGTCTGTTGACCTTCAGGGTGATTCTCCAGAAGATTCTATCATTCGGGCCCTTTCTTTGCCCAAGAGACGTGCTCAACGTTCGCAATCCAGATCTCGGTCCAAGCGGCAACGCCAAGTTCTTCCCATTTCAGAAGAAAAATCAGATGATGATCTTTCGATTAATCCCGATCAACCAGATGACAGTCAAGGCAATTTCCCTGCCTTGATCGGCATTAAAATTCCATCCAGTCCCACAATCAGCGAATTCGGGAGTGAGGGCTCGCTTGATCAAGGCTCTGCGGGGTTCCTCTTCCCTTGCACGGGTGACTACAAGTCGTTGATCTTGGTTCCTGATAGTGCAGCAGATGAAGACATCTTGCCGTGGACTCCGTGTCAACTTAGCGGTTTCCATCTGACCAACGTCTCGGTACAAGTGGTCTTCGACTACTTGACACGCCTCGAGGGATGGTAGTTTCCAGTTGCCACGCGCGCCCCTTCGGCTGATCAGTGGTGTAGTCACCTGATCACCCAGCCGGAGGTAGAGCTGCTGTACTCGCGACGTCCCTGGGAGTCCTTCAAGATCATGCTTCCATCCGTCTCTTTCCGCCCAGTCGGCTGGTTTGCTGACTTTGAAGCGAAGTACCAGTCTTTTCTAAACCATCACGCGCAGGGATCTGGGAGTCGACGCATTATCTCCCATAGATAAAAGCCTCCGAGAGCACGACGACTTCTTCCAAGAGTATTATCAAGGTCGACGTCAGCTCAGAAGCCGTGCCGGGGAATCATGGAAGAGGATCGTGCAATTCGTCCTGCAGGGTATGATCGACGGGAAGTGTGATCTCGACTTTTTCTAAGACCCGTCGATCTACCATTGTGCTCGGAACCGTCCTCTGAAATATGCTCCGGCCGACGATGGGTCATGGTATCCAGGGTTCTTATCGGACCCACCACCTCGGACATTACCGGACGCGCTGCGTGATGCTGATGCCTATGAGCCTTGGTGGATTCAGTATCGCCTTTCTCCTGATAATCATCCCGGCCGGAACATCCCTCGCCTTTGCCGTAAGTTCTATGGGTCCGGTTAGCTGGCTGATCACTTCTTCTTTAATCAATAAACTCTTGATCATGCCATTTCCAACTGTTGCTTCATCACTTTTCATGCATAACATAAATCGGTCTTCCATCAGCTCATCTGCCGTTGCTCCATCACCGCATCTCGCAATATCCACCGTAAATTCACCACTTCAAGTCAATCATCATCTCCTCATTAATCGTGAGTTTCGTCAATAGCTCTTTTCCAATCAAATGTTCTTCAATCATAATTCCACAGTCTGTTATTCGATCATGCGTTATTGGGACTCATCGTCCACCTGAATTACATCAAACCGATGTTTGTTAATCATATTTCGTTCGAAGTCCTTGATTAGAGCATCGCAGTTCATATCTGCCTCGTCTACCCATGACGGCTCATAATAACCCTTCCAGTAGACTTGATATTCGCGTAACGTCCTGCCATACCTAGTCTTTCGACCAGAAC
This sequence comes from Peronosclerospora sorghi, assembly GCA_026184515.1. Classification (NCBI taxonomy): domain Eukaryota; phylum Oomycota; class Peronosporomycetes; order Peronosporales; family Peronosporaceae; genus Peronosclerospora; species Peronosclerospora sorghi. The sequence continues at coordinate 195,143 of CM047581.1, read as the reverse complement.
GGACATCGGTGATACGATCGACTTCAAATTCATCTGGATCTAGCGTCCTTTCCCAGCTGTCTTTGGGTAGCAAAGCCTCGTCGAAGTCAAAACGATCTTCTACTTAGGCTGTTAGCACAGCGGTAGGGCGATCTGGAAACGCCTTGACCAATTTCAACTTGTAGAGGTGCACCACTGGGAATATGCGATAGTTGGTGCCAGCCGTAATCAATCTTACAGCATGATCACCGATCACCTCATCGACTCTGAAAGGTCCATGCCACATATGCGCCAGTTTCTTCTCGAACCCTGCTTTTACCCGATCAAGGTATAACCATACCCTCGATACAGCTTCGATCTTGTGCGGTGTCACTTGATCATTGTGGTTTCAGCTCGATCATCCACTGCTTGGTGCAATCGGGTGCTCACTTGATCACGGGCGTAACGGTTGTCTTTCTGCAACTTATATCTCTATCGGCGAGCATCCCGATCTTTACGCCGAATTCCACCCAGTTGTGGTGTTGATTCCAACTACGATCGTGGGTCCCACCCATACGCCAAATAAAATGGTGTTTCTCCACGAATGCGATCAGGGGTTGAGTTTAGCGCAAATACCAGTCGCTCTGCGTACGAGCTCCAATCCTTCTGACCGAAATCTGATACATACATCTTGATTTCCCGTGTAATCGTCTGCACCGTTCTTTCCGCCTTGCCGTTCGCCTGTGGTCGGTATGCCATTGTGGCACTCTGTCGTTGTCCCACAATCTTGTTGAACGCACGAAATAATTCCGACATAAAACCGGGCTCTAGATCATGCCTGATCACCTCACTAGATCCAAATCGTCGAAATACACACTCTTCATAGTTTTCGGCGACTTTCTGCGCTGTGCGGGACGATCCAGCTTTCGCGATCACCATACCCGTGATCAGATCAGTCCAAATCAGTAGTTCCGTATGCCCATCAGTTGATCGGGGCAGTGACGGGATATGATCCATGGCTATCACTTGGAATGGGTACGTAGCCTCGACATTACCCGGCGACATGCCCTTGATCGTAGGCTGGCCCTTCCCCGTCTTTCAATCTACGCATTGTCCAACAAATCTTTGTACACTTCGAAATAGACCACGCCAATGAAAGTATCGTCTGATCCGATGATATGTACACCCTACGCCTTGGTGTCCTCCTTCCAAGCTCACATGATAATGGTGGAGGACATCCGCATGTAGGGTTTCAGGTAAGACCAGCTTGATTAAAGAGTGTCGATCGCCTCGATCACCTTTTTCACCGCTGGATTTTCCTTTAGCCATATTTCCACAGTAGATCAACAATCCTTGTTCATCGACATCATAGTTGTCGGCAATCTTCGCGCAATCTTTTACCTCATCTGCGCTCAATTGTGAAATATTACCGTGCAAGTAACATCGCAAATCAAAAATCTACTTCTCTTCGTCTTGCGCATTTTTCACACGTTCCCCCCTTATCCCTTCTATGGATACTTCGGGCCACGTTGACGGTCGCGTTAATTGACGAAGATTACGCGATCGCGTCGTCACCAGCACTTTCGGGGAAGTGGGACCCTTCTTCCAAGTGATCACCCCAGACAATCTGTTGAGATCAACCAATTCGTCCAGCTGTTTTTTGTCATCAATCACACATCGTGCTCCATCCTGCATGGCCGTAGTGTTGATGTGATCGTAACTCTTGTTCCACTCCCTTTTGACATGTAGCAGATCGTGATCGGGCCACTCGAAAAGGAGTTTTAACGCACGCTGTTGCATTACTTGCAATCGCGGAGCCTTGCACTCAATTTCGCCACGCATTCGCCTGATCACCAAATTTGAGTCTCCACACACGATCACCCTTCCCTTGGGATATTGCTACAGTAGATCCAAACTTAGAAGCAATCCATGGTACTATGCTTCATCCACCGTGATGCCAGGTTCATGATCAGCGACCGCGATCATGATCTTCAATTCCGGTAATTTCCACACAATAGCACCAACACATCGCTTAACACTTGCCGATCCATCGAAACTGATCACGTACAGATCTTCGCATTTCCCGACCGTAGGAGGTGATACTTCAATCATCTGCCGAGGTTGCTTTTTCGGTGCGATTGCGATCAGGGCTTCATCAATTTCGGCGTGAGGAGTGATAATTGCGGCTAACGCCCCTAGTACTTTCTCTTCTCCATGCACACATTTATTGATCTCCAAGTCCCATTGTGATAAGATCGCAGCCCATTTTCCCAATCGACCGTATAGCCCGTTGGACGTTAATAACCACTTCAACGTGGATCAACGTGACAGGACAGTGATCGCCTTTCCGACCAGCATCGTAAAGTAGACGTCCAGAATTTGCAGAAGATCCAACACTTCCTTTTCTACGGGGCTGTAATTCATCTCACCGCTCTTCAGTGTCCGGCTAGCGAATGCGACGGGGCAATACACTTGATCATGTTCTTGTACCAACACGGCAGACACTGACCGCTTGCTGGCATAAACCACGATCACTGGCGTTTTGGCTTGGTCTAAATGGTGCAGGGTTGAAGATGACGCAATCTTTGCTTTCATCATGCTGAATGCCACTCGTGCCCTGGTTAATCGATCGTCTTCATGCACCATACTCTCGTTGATCAATGCTCGACTCTTTTTTAATCTATCTCTCGTAACTCATGATAATCTATCTCTCGTAACCCATAGAGTACCGCAGCATAGATCGCGAATTCTTCAATAAATCAACGTTAATTCAGGCTCCCAAAAAATGATTACATAGCACGAAAAGTACCAGGAAAAGGCAAATCGATCAGACCATCCAAATTCTTCGGATTTGTTTCCAGGCCATGGCTAGAGACGTGATGTCCTAAATAAGGAACTTCACTCCGCCTCCAGTACGATTTAGTCACGCTGATCGACAAGTTCCACTGATCACACTTTACCAGTAGATTTTGCACCTTGTCACACAAGTCCGCCCAAGTAGTGCATGGATCAAAATATCGTCAATATAGGATCGTCGCTGCAATACAGATGGGCCTTGTGTTTGGTCAGGCTCTCCCGCAGTGATACATTCCTTTGACTCATCGGCACCGTCCTTAACCTTGAGATACCCATACAGTGCATTATCGATCAACCGCTGGTAAATCTTCGGAGCATTCTTTAGGCCAAAGGGCATCCTATTCCATTCAACCAATCCGAACGGAGTGACAAACGCCGAAATCTGACGTGCTCGATCGGTCATAGACACGACCCAAAAACCTCTCGCCATATCCAAAGAGCAAAACCACAACGCTATATCCAAGTCTTCGAGTAGATCAGAGATCAGGGGCATTGGGTATACCATCAAACGCGTGAGTTGATTCACCGCGCGATAGTCGATACATAATCGAATATCAACCCCATTCTTCTTCACCATGATCACTATAGGTGATGCCCAGGATGATGTAGATGGCTGGATGATCTTCGTGGCCAATAACCCCTTGATCAAGGCTGATAACTTCGCGCGATATTGTTGAACAAACTTCCGACACTTTTGAGCGATCGGGCGCGCATTGCCTACTTCGATATCCAAATAACTCCTCGTGTAGCAGGAGGCAGCGCGTTTCCTTTCCCAATCAGCAGATGTTTCTTCGACCAAATTATATCACGAAGTTGATCCCTTTCCTCTGCGGTGTTAATCGATGGACCATCAACTTACAAATCATCCTTGGGCACTTCTTCAGTGCTTGCGGACACTTCAAGCAGCGTGGC
>CM047581.1:154956-191317 GCA_026184515.1 Peronosclerospora sorghi | reverse complement strand
TCCTTGGGCACTTCTTCAGTGCTTGCGGACACTTCAAGCAGCGTGGCAAGCTGTTCTCCAGAACTTACACAAAAAATCTCCGCCTTCGTGGTAGCACACTTGATCATCGGTAGGAATCATACCGAATTCACCGTAATCGGATGAGACGGGATGCTCACGCATATCTTGAACAGGCTCATCTCTTGCAACAGACCGTTCAACTTCATGATCCAGGGTCGTACCTTCCACATTCGGCTCCTGATTGCATTTTTCTTGTACTTCTTGTATCTTCTGATATATTACGTATACCAGCGACACAGATGCCGTGATCGAGTCCGTAGGTCGTACCGAAATTCCTTGAGGGGAATAGGATACTCCTTTTTATCGACCAAAGGACCTTGATCGACACTTTCTTGATCGCTTGCACTGAATCGGTAGAAGCTTGATACGCGCGATTCTGCCACTCCTTATAACGATTAGAGCCCACCGAAATAAATCCAGGGCGACGGGACACATCTTCCTTATTCATCCAGATGCCTAAAATTTTATCGTCGTGTAGGATGATCGGATGATCGTCAACGCTCGAAATATACAGATACCGCAAATTACCCACGCCCCTAGTCACAGTGGGGACCCAATCTTTTCCGCGAGTAATCCATAACTTCCGAGCTCGCTAATCATGAATCCGAACCTCAGCAGATCGACCCACTGGTATCTGCTCGAACTGATCAAGTTTCATATAATTTCCACTCGATCCATACAGCTATCGACGGACTTCTAATGGGATCATTACTTCATCAGGAAGACTTAGTGCGCCGTGGGCGACGTCCAATCAAACACCAGATGGGATCATAAAATCCATACCCAATATAACATCTTGACCAACGAGCTTTCCCACCCATGCATGGAAATAATAAACCAAAGAACCCGCTAACGTCACTTTAACCATAGTGCGCCCTTCTGTGAGGTATGAACTTTCTCCGATACGAACACACTCTTGTATTTGGGTCTTGTCGATCTGACAACCCACCTTAAGAGCAAAGGTTGAGTCGATGATCGACACTTTGGCACCAGAATCAAATAACAACGTGGCACGTTCGTTATTAATTTTGCCACTCGCCTTGGCTTGTTTAAACCATTTCTTGGGCGAGTGGTATTTCCAATATCCACGTAATTCACCCGGAAGCAAATCAACTTCCATGATTATCGGGGACCGAGAGAACTCATCAATACGGAAATTAGCCAAACGTGGTAAATCAGGACGATCACATTTTTCATTATCTTTTTCTTCTGATCGATAAGCCTTCTTCTTATCCACATATGCAAAAATACACAGACCAGAACGCTCGTCTCGTATTAGATTCCAACCTGGCGAGCGCCCTAGTTTAACATGTCTTCGGCTATGTTGGGAAACATTCTGGCATGTTTGGTAGGGTTGTACCACTGGCGAATACGATTGTAGAATTCCTCCATAGGGCACTTGCCAGCGTCATGAATTTCGCCGCACGCACGGCAGACATACAAGCAGTGATCCATCGGGTGTCCCTTCTTGCCACACTTCAGACAAGTCAGGCGTTTCCAGCAACGTAAATTATCATGATTGATCGATTTATAGTGAGTACATTTCTTCGTCGCCCCTTGATCAACGGTACTTGATTCACTTCGTTTACCAGGTCGAGGCTCACTAGGTTTGATCGTGTGTCACTGGTTGATCGCGCATAGCGGCAATCATGTAACGACGATGGTCACCGTCACTTCTACTGTCCTCTGATCTTGATTCTTCACTTCCAGACGCCATCTTGATCGCGCGCACTGCTTTAGGCTTCCGCGCCGGGGCAGATGCTCGATCATCGCCAAATTTCTGGTGGAATCGGCTAGTGCCCACCGTTGCCGTTGGCTGGCACGACTTATCGCGTGCATAAGCTCGCAGCGTCTCTTCCAAATCCATATCGTTGTCCAGACGCAGAAGTGTCAGCTGATCAGCAAATTCTCGATTAGTCAATGTGTCAAGAAAATGTTGCACATGTTCACGTAAGATCGTAAGCGATCCGTGCTTGATAGGCAGCTTGGCTAGCATTCCCGCCGCATTCAACCGATGAAGATACTCAATAGGGGTTTCATCCGATCACTGCTTCGTGTAATAATATTGGCGAGACGCCGATTGTCCACTTCCACAGTACTGTAGTTTCAAACTCATCAACGAGACTTTTCCAGCTTCCACGAGTCGATCTGCTCAGCTGGCGATGCCAATTGCGTGCCGGTCCCTTACGCAGATCACCCATAATCAAACACTTCTCATGATCAGAGGCTTGATCACGCATAAGTGCTGACTTGAGACGACTAATCCAATTCCGCCCTTGATCTTCATCTCCTTCCTTTACCTGAAAATTCTTTTAGATCGCTGATCGTACACATCCGAATCCTGGGAATCGGCTTTTGATCAGGCATTCCAGTATACGCGGACGCAACTGTGGCTCGTCGGGGCAGTGTGATTGGATCATCTGGTTCCATATAATCACGCTGGGTTCGTTGATCATGGAACGAATACACGGATTCCATGTCAACATCCTTAACCGCCGTCGATCTTCCTGGCTTTGACTGATGATCATGAAGCGAATGCACGGACTCCATATCAACATCCTTGACCGTCGCAGATCTTCCTGGTTTTGGCCGGTAACCTTTCGTGTAAAAAACTCCAGGTGTCAACTTGCCTCTTTCTTCAGCCAAAAACCTCCCGATAGCCTTAACGAAAAATGTTTGCAGCCGTGGGTCCTGAGATGATTGATCATCTTTTTTCCTTGGCTGATTGAGGTTCCTTCCTGACAACTGAAAACTTGGCTTCATATTTCTGGATGATCTTCTTCCGGGTAATCTTGTGTTCCACGTAATCAGCATTGCTCGCCTCCACTTCAGACAAGTCGCCCTTGGAAGGAGCAGATTCGTAACAGGATGATCCCGTGCGTTCTGCCACGTTGATCGACGGACCCGCTTCAATTTTCAGCGGAGAGCGAGGGGGTTCCACCTTAGTAGATCGACCCACGATAGGTACTAACAGATCGAACAGCCGATGCGTAGCAGTCGCAACATCTTCTGGGTCCTGATCGAACACTTCTTCAGCATCGTAGGTGCTTGTCGTCAGACCAACTTGCTTGATCAGGCGTATTAGCTCTAATACCAGCTGAATATTGTCCTTCTAGTCCGTCACTGGTTGATCGACCGGTCCGTTCAGCTCTCCGCTGATCGTGACCCCGAGTAGGCTCATGATCGAATTCTTCAATAAGAAGTCTTCAAGTTCTCCTTTGTAAACCTTCCTCTAAAACGTCTTCACCAGATCAGATTCCGTTGGCGGCATACTTGATCGACTTTCGTCGCTCTCCGACCCAAGCGCCTTTAGCAACGCCTTTTGTTGTTCGGACTTGTAATATGTCACCACTGGCTTCCAATCCGGATCATTATACACACATGTAATTGGCAGATCATAACTTTAGTTATGATCCGCAGGGGCTCCCGAAGGAGCCTCGGGAGGAGATGGAGGCTTCTCCTCCTTATCTCGTCAGGATACCTCCCCAGGTCCTGAAGATCAGCATTCCCTTTCTTCTTCACACATGACGACGGCGAACTGCCTTCCATCGTCACCACCACCTCCTCCTTTTCCACTTTTGTCTTCAATTCCGCTTCCGCTTCCTCTTCCGTCTTCACGTCCACGTCAGCGCCATCTTGCAGGGAATAGCGGTGATATCACGCGTCGCCCAAAGATCCGGTCACGCGCACCATTTTGTGGAGCAGCTGGCCAAATTTTGAGGCTTGGACAGTCGTTTCCACAGCGACCGGACTACCGACTAACGAAAGGGGTACTCCGGTTGTCCTGTGACAGGCCTATGTCTTGCTCACCTTGTGTACCCGACGGCTTGGGAGTGGGTTGCTCTTCAGATGACCGGGACGTAGATCTGCGAGATTCCGATGCAAAATGGGGGTAAACTCGTAGTAGATCTACCGGTTTCGATCAGATGCGATCAGGTGCGACCCGGTGCGATCAGGGACAATAAACAATGATCTCAAGTTCCTGATCGATATAGCCGATCCAGCACGAGTTGGCGCGAGTTGCGAACAGGTGATCACAGGTCGCAGGTTGTAGATCGTCGATCTTGTGGCTATCAGCGAAGGGGTACTTGATCAGGCAGCGGAAGTCAATCTTCACCACCTGATCGCTGAGCCTCTTAAGCTGAGCACGCTAATATAATACTCAATATACTATATATTCTAAGCTTTCAACTCAAGAGGAGGGTCCATTATCATGTTCTACGGGCTGATCGACGGTTTCCACTAAAATCCACCTAGAGTTCCCGTGGGGCGCTTATAGAAGACGAACTCCTAGGGGACAAATGTGGACCAATGGGGAAGAGGTGAGAGCACACTGCTCGATCACGTTCCCAAAGAAAACCTTTACCAACGAGGAAGCCGCTGACACAGCGGGCGGAGTTGCTGCTGAGTTCCCAAGAACTCTACGTCTGCCGGTGGGCTAAAAAGTGCACTATGTGCTCCCGGCCGGGACGTATAGGTGTGTTGCAATGAAGGGAGGCGCTAGTTGCCGTCCCTGTAGGTGATCTAATCGATCAGACGCAAAAGGAGAACTTTATTAGCACTTATATCCTGAAATCTACCAATTACCTAATATCAATCAATCATAACTACCCATTCCATCGTACTCCGTCCACCAGTCGACCTGATTTTTCTGTCGTCCGTCGCTATCCGTTAGGTACCCGTACCTAGTCATCCCTTCTCAAGATGCCCTGTCTATGTCCCGCCACTTACCTCACAGTTGTACACACAGCTGTATACACAGTAGTACACACAATCGTCCACACAGTTACATAAGGTTGTGCCCACAGTCACACCCACAATTATGCACCAATTTTATGGTACACTTCACCACACTACTATTCGCCATTTATCACACTTTTCACGCAACTTGGCAAGCGAAAGGAGATTTTTGTTAAGTTTGGGTGCAAAATAGAATTCGGAAAAATGTTTAGTTATGGGTTCATCCCCCGGTGTACGCAGTGTTATCTTTCCAACTTTGGAAACGGATAACCTGTCACCATCAGGGAGAGTGAACCTATCGGTCGATCTGCACTCAGCAGCATCTTTCAGCAAGCTTTCTTCTGCAACTAGGTGCCGACCGGCACCGCTATCCACAATCCATACGTGTTTTATGGCAATACCTGGCATCAATCCAGCAGTGGGGTGGTCGATAACACGACCCTGCAGTTCCACGAACCATCCGAACGACCGGCGTCCTTCCCGGAGCCGCCTTTCTTCTGTTTTTTCTCCTTCTGGGGGCAATTCCATTTAATGTGCCCGGGTTTTCCACAGCCATAACACTACTTAAACGAATTCGGTTTCGGTTACCACATTCGCTTGCAACCGTGTAGGTTGCCTTCCCTTAGGCGCGTCATACTCGAGACCCTGCGCCCGCGATAATAACTCTTGCGCATGACTCAGGTAATTCATACTCATTGGATTATACTTGTCCTTTGTAACGGGGTTACATTCAAGTTACATATAATGTTGGTGTACATGAGTACACCACGGTTGAGGTCAGTATTGACCGGTTTGAAAGGTTTTGAACCTTTGGTTATTTTAACCAATCAGGGCAGGGGCCCCTGGTGTGGTGGTGCGTCAGCCATCCACGTGTCAGTACACAGGTGTGTACACTACATTTTAGCTAGGTACGAATTAGGAATATTCTACTTAGTATTACATATAGTTTATATTAGTTTAAATTAATTTAGGCTAATTACATATTAAATATATTCAGTTTACATTTCACTCTATTTTGCGGACGTGCGACCTCGACCGGTCGCGCGCGCAGTGAGTGTCGTAGGTAAGAGGGAGCCCTCCCTTTACTTACATCTCGTTAAGGGAATACAGCCGTTAAGGCTAAGTAGTAAACCAACCGGGAATCTTGGCCCCGAGTAGGAGAACTCTCCTACTAAGCCCTTTACAAGGGCTTATAGGCTAAGTAGTGGTAGATAGCGCTTTAAGGAAGAGTCTTACTCTGTGCGCTATCCGCACCGTGCGTATACGCACCGGCTACATCTGGTAGCACTTGTAGTCAATCCAACACCTGTGTTGGTAGACTAGGCATCCTCTGCAAAGGATGAATCAGGATGATTGGGATAGTTTGACCCTCGTCCAGCAGGAAGCCTTTAAAAGGCTGTTACCCTTAACGGGGGAAGAAGGCATGAAGCCCCTAGTGGAGCAGGGCCTTGAGGCCGTAAAGGCAAGGGTAAATGCCCTCATCGCTCATGAGGCGAGTTGCAGTGGAGGTCATTCCACGGGGGTGCGCCCTCCATTATCGTTTAAGATAAAGGAGTTCACCGGAGAGAAGGGTGACAACCTTTACGTTTGGTTGCGAGAGGTCGAAACGGCCTTCGCCACCGCGAACATGACCGCTGATCACTTGCAAGTGGGACTTGCATTGACCCATCTTACGGGCAAAGCCCGTACATGGGCGTTTACGTGTTCGGTGTCAGTCAAGGACGTGTTTCCAACATGGAAGGTCCTTAATCAGAAGCTCATGGACATGTACGCAACGCCTGATCTGGTTTTCCAGAATCAACTCGCGTTTCTGAGGTGCCGTCAAGGCACTAAGGACCTGGAGATTTATATCCAGGAGCTTAATACCCTGTTGGCAGGGATGTACGCGAAAGCGTATTCGGACGATGTGTCCATCCCCGTCTTCATGGGATGCCTGAGAGAAGGGCCAGCACGTTCGGAATTGTTCCGATGCCGACCCGAATCCCTGGAGGAGGCGTTCAGGATGGCGTTCAACGCCGAGAGGAACTTCCGTTCCTCTAAGGTGGGTCCCGAACCCATGGACCTGAGTCAGGTCGAAGCAGAGGAGAAACCTCCCGCTAAGAGTCACTCTGACTCTTTTTCAAAGAGCTTCAAGGCAGAGCTCTTAGCTATGTTGCAGCGGCATGGGCCGCTGAGATGCTTCCTGTGTGGTAGCATGTATCATCTGAGGAACAGATGTCCGAAAATCCCCAGCGAGACACTCGCTACAAGGGACCAAGGGTGGGGAAAAGGCCCTTGTACAAGCCGTCGGGAAACGACGGCTCCCAGTAGGTGCGGGGCTCCCTACTGGGGGATCCATCAGTGCTGTTAAGCCCCAGGGTAGGGGACGACAGCACAAAGCCCCGAGAGAAGCGGTGCTTTCTAGCACCGAGTTGGTGTACCAGCCAGGGTTTCTGGTAGTCCTTGCGGACGTGAAAGGCGTTGATAAGCCTTGGAGAGTCTCGATAGAGTCTGGAGAGTCTGACAATTATGTCAGACGAGCTTCTGTGGGGAAGAGTCGGCTGTATTCCGAGGCCCTAGAGGCACGTTCTCGTGTCGTTGTCACGGTCCGTCTTGCGACGGGCGTACAGGTTTCTGTACCCAAGGTCTCTATTGACCTTAAGCTGAAGTTTGCAGACTTTGACAGCTTAGAACGTTGCCTAGTCCTGGATTTGTACTCGAGGTATGACCTCATTCTGCGCATGAAGTGGCTGGAACGCCACGAGACATGGATAGACTGGAAGTCTAAATCCATTGGATCAACGCACCCGCGGTCGGGTGAAGCATTGGCGAGTCATGAACCCACCTTTGCTCGATCGCAAAAGCGATTCTGGCGTGAGATGCCAGAGATTGGGATGTCTGAAATGATCATTCCCAATGGCGTTAAGGAAGATTTCCTTAACGAGGGGGATTCGGCGGTTAATCCCCACGCCGTTATAGGCGAGACTGGTGAGTCACCAGTGATAGAGGTGGATTCCTCTGAGGTTAAGCGCGAGGCTCTTAGAGAAGAGACCAGAAGTTCGTCTCTTCTGCAGGTCGGAATTGATTCCGACGACGCCGTGTCCGGCGAACAAGTTGCGACTCCTGTGGTAGGGATAGAGACCCCTGTGGTTAAGTGCGAGGCGCTTCCAAGCGAAGAGACCCGAAGTTCGACGCTTTCGCACATCGGAAATGATTCCGATTACGCCGTAATAGGTGAGACCGGTGAGTCACCGATGGTAGAGGTAGAGACCTCTGTGGATAGGCGCGTGGCGCTTCCAATAGATGGGGCAATTGACTCCCCCCATCTGGGTCTCGGGATGAGTCCCGAGGCCAGTAGTCAGCAGTCCTACAGGATGCTGAATAGTGTGACAGGTGTTGTCACAGAAGGCGTAAGCCTGGAACGGTTGCCTGGGGTAGGCGAACTGTTGTCGTTGGAGGAGATGTCCTTCAACGATTTTGAGACTGCTTTGAAAGCAGATGAAGTCGACGAGGTCGTCGTGTTGCGTCCGGAAGAGGAGTTGAACTCCTCATCCACGATGGACGAGTCAGTTTTGGTGAAAACCAAACAGGCATTAAATGCCCGAAGCGGCCTCAAGATCCTTGCGGATCCTGAGGACCCTTACCATTCCTTACTTAAGGAATTCGGAGATGTCATTAGTGACAACCCACCGATGGGGTTACCACCGGATCGGGGTGTCCGACATGAAATTGATTTGGTTCCTGGAACCAAATACTGCTTCACTAGGCAGTGGCCTCTCCCCAAGGAACAGTGCGACGTCATCGACGCATTCTTCAAGGGGAAAGACGAGGCAGGGATGGTACGGGAGAGCAAGTCTCCCCACTCCTCTCCCACTTTTTGTGTTCGTAAACCGAAAGGAAAGTAGCGCATTGTGCATGCGTACAACAAGCTGAATGCAGCTACTGTGCCCATACAGACTCAGATTCCTCGGAAGGATGTTCTCCAGAACAATATGGCGGGCTGTACTGTGTACAGTGCCTTAGATCTGGTGGACGGGTATTAACAGGTGCTCATGCGAGCGTCCGATATTCCGCTGACAGCGGTTAGCACGCCTAGTGGCATGCCGTGGAAGTGGCTTGTTATGACACAAGGGCTTTCAAATGCACCAGCGACTTTCAATCGCTTGGTGACTCAACTCTTCCGTCCTCATAGGAAGTACGCTCAGACGGACTTCGACGATATATTCGTTCATAGTCGTGCGGAAGGCGACTCGTCTGATGTTCAGACGCACCTTATACACCTTCGAGCTGTGCTCGAATGTATGCGAGAGCATAAGTTAAATGCGAACGCATCCAAATGTATATTTGGTGCTGAGGAAATTCCTTTCCTCGGATGCTTCATCGGTAAGGATGGAGTGCGGGCGGATCCCGCGAAGGTGAAAGCCATTGTGGAGTGGCCTTCGCCTGTAAATCTTAGATATTTACGGAAGTGGCTTGGATTAGCCAACTATCTCCACAAGTACAGCGATAACTACGCTGAAATGGCGAAGCCATTGACCGACCTTCTTAAGAAGGATGTTGATTGGTGTTGGGAAACTGAACACCAAAACGTTTTTGAAGCGGTTAAGGGGAGCTTGTTAAAAGCTCCCGTTCTTGCTCTCCCAGACTCTGGGAAACCATTTAGTGTCGTCTGCGACGCCTCCGATTTCGCAATCGAATGTGCTTTGTTACAAGCAGACGATGCAGGAAGGGAACGCGTAATTGCGTTTTAGTCGAGGCAGCTTAAAGCTGCGGAACGGATTATCCCGTTCATGACAAGGAGCTACTTGCAATGAAGTATGCTCTTGTCAAATTTAGGGTTCACCTACTCGGCTCGAAGCCGTTTGTGGTTTATACTGACCACGCGTCCTTACGGACAGCGACAAAATCGCCTCATCTCTCGCAACAGATGGCCCGTTGGCTCTCCTTCTTTGCGGAGTACAACTTTGAGGTTAGGTATAAACCTGGCAAGCAAAACGTGCTTGCAGACGCGTTATCGCGTCGTCCCGATTACGATCTCGCTCACGCGACATTCGTCACCACGTCTGTGGTGGATCTCATACGCCAGACGTATGAGAAAGAACCACAATGTACGGCGCTTATCCGCGCGTTAGGTGAAAAGGGTCTTGGCTCGTCTGAGCCAACCCTGTCAAGTCGAGCTAAAGCTCGTTTACACCGTTACAGGTACTGTGACGGTCTGGTATTTTATATCACGAGCGCGGAGGACACTCCGCGGGTGTTAGTTCCTCATGATGAGGAACTGAAGTATAGAGTCCTCTTTGAGGCACATGACGCCCCTGCCGGGGGTCATTTAGGTCGGGACAAGACCTACAGCGCTTTAATCGCTTTGTATTGGTGGCTAAATATGTATAAGTGGGTCGGTGCGTATATACGCACCTGTGAGACGTGTCAGAGGGTTAAACCCTCTGCAAGTTCAGCTGCGCCTTTGGCGAGCTTATCGGTTCCAACGGAGTGTTGGAAATCCATTAGCATGGGTTTTATCTTCGGTTTTCCGACGGATAAGGCCGGGAACACAGGCATATTGGTCTTTGTAGACCGAATGAGCAAGATGGCTCACCTGGCGGCGGTGCCAGAGTCCATAGATGGACAAGGAACATCGAAAGTGTTCCTAGACCGTGTTTTTCGACAGCATGGTCTACCCGATTCCGTTGTGTCGGATCGGGATCCCCGTTTTACGGGACAATTCTGGGGAGCGTTGTTTAAGGTGCTAGGCACCAAGCTCCTCATGTCCACTGCGGATCATCCGCAGACGGACGGTCAGACGGAACGCGTTAATCGCGTTGTGGAGGATATTCTCCGGAGTTTATGTCCGGATTCTTCAAATAGTTGGAGTGAGATGCTTCCGATGGTTGAATTTGCTATCAACAATTCGGTACATGCATCTACGAGGTTTACCCTGTTTTACGTGAACGGATTGGTGAATCCGAGGGTTCCGTTGACGCCACGCGTGTGTGGCCCAGGGGTTAAGGGGGGAGGATTCCCCGATGTCAGCCCTTTATCTGTTCGAAAGCAAATCGATAAGTTTTTATCGACGCGCCTTAGTGTCTTACGACACGTCTGCGATGCCATGGCGTAAAGCCAAGACAAGCAGAAGGAGCAAGCCGACCGCAAGGGGCGGCGTAACGAAAAAGTGTACAAAGTAGGAGAAAGTGTTTTATTAAACGCTAAAAATCTTCCTACATATGCAGTTTCCAACGTGTTGAGGAATAAACTGCGCCCCAGGTTTGTGGGACCCTTTAAGGTACTAGCCCGAAAGGGCTTATCATATACATTAGACATCCCGAAGGTGATGCGTACGCATCCAACCTTTTATTTCGGTATGCTTAAGCCATACCAGGACCCGGAGGCGGGGCCCCTCCTGGAGGAGGGTGGAAAGGCGGATAGCCGTAAGGCACCGCAGGGCGAAGTAAGACCGAAAGGGCTAAAATGCGATCACGAAGCTCCGCAACGGTCGTCTCGAGAGAGGCAAGCCGCCTCTCGAAGCGATCAGTGGCATCCCGCTCATCGCGGATCCCCTCGTGGAGATCATGGATGCGAAGGCTGTGTCGATCACAGCGCTCGCGAATCTCACGTCGCAATTGCGCGACCTCCTCCTCCAATGCTCGATGCGGAGAGTACTCCACACTTTCATGTGGAGCGGCTGATGGCGCGACGCCATCATCGGGGTCAAAACCAATATCTGGTGAAGTGGAAGGGTTATCCACACTCACAGAGTTCGTGGGAGTTCGAGACTCCCCTACGGCAGGATTGCCGCGACGTCGTTGACGCTTTTGAGCGGGAGAATCCCGCTGTAGGTCAACGACCAGAGGGGCATGGGAAGCCCCTTCACTCCCAATAAGTGGGAGTTCGACGGAGGCAGATGTGGTGATCACACTGTCTCCGGACACCATGGTGGAGACGGGGCGCTGGCGTAGCGCGTGCGATACGGAGCAAGTAGTTGCTCCATCGCCTTAGATTTGGCAAATTTCAGGCGCAACACCCTCTCCACCCAAATGTCTCGACGGGAATAGATGTCATGCAGCTCATCGAAGCTGGGGAGAAGCTTCTCCCCTTCCGCCCAAGCGCGGAACTTCTTCTCTGCATCATCAGCACTTTCTCCCGGAGAAAGAACGAAAGGAACCTCGCGGAGGTTCTCAACAGGGGCACCCTGTGACTGCCTGTTTAAGCGCTCTCGGTATGAGACGCTAGTGAACTGCTTTTGCGTAAGCAGTTGTTGCCGGAGTTTCTCACGGCGTTCGCGTTGGTACGGCTGTTCAGCCGCGGGGCCAGGGGTATAGGACGCTAAACTGGTCCTTACCAAACGCCTGGCCCACCTTGGAAGGTCACAAGGACCATCAAAATTATATGCCGCCCTTGACGGGCGTTTGGGGGCGCGTAACGCAGCCCTTAGTGCCTGTGCAGCAAGTTGGGTGTCTTGAGCTGCGTCCAGCTCATTAGTGACGATCGCCTTTGGCGATTCGGATGTATCATCCGATATGGGCAGGGGTGCCGCACTGGTTAGTGCATTTTCCCCACGTGTGGGGAAGGGATTAGGCTGATGACAACGCCGTTCGGCGCTGTTGAAGCGGCTCGCCATCGGGGAGGTATCCCCAAAGGCATCCACTTCCGAGTTTTCGGAGTAGTCTACCTCTTCTAGAGGAGACGTCATAGCACCACTGGAGGTGTACATATGGATGGCCAGAGGAACTGGCGTTGGTGTTTATTGCGTAAGCAATAGTCTTGATGGGGGAGGATGTAACGGGTTTACATTAGGGTAACACTGAGTGTTGGTGTACATGAGTACACCACGGTTGAGGTCAGTATTGGCCGGGTTGAAAGGTTTTGAACCTTTGGTTATTTTAACCAATCAGGGCAAGGGCCCTTGGTGTGGTGGTGTGTCAGCCATCCACGTGTCAGTACACAGGTGTGTACACTACATTTTAGCTAGGTACGAATTAGGAATATTCTACTTAGTATTACATATAGTTTATATTAGTTTAAATTAATTTAGGCTAAGTACATATTAAATATATTCAGTTTACATTTCACTCTATTTTGCGGACGTGCGACCTCGACCGGTCCCGCGCGCAGTGAGTGTCGTAGGTAAGAGGGAGCCCTTCCTTTACTTACATCTCGTTAAGGGAATACAGCCGTTAAGGCTAAGTAGTAAACCAACCGGGAATCTTGGCCCCGAGTAGGAGAACTCTCCTACTAAGCTCTTTACAAGGGCGTATCGGCTAAGTAGCGGTAGCTACCGCTTTAAGGAATAGTCTTCTTCTGTGCGCTAGCCGCACCGTGCGTATACGCACCGGCTACAGTCTGCATCGACCGTTCTGGTAGATCTGCATCAAGACCGGACCCGATGCCACTCATTGGCCAAAAGTAAGCACCCCAAAAATTCGCAAACTTCCAAGAAGCGCAAGGACGCGTAGAGGGGCTCAAGGGCGCGGGAAATAGCGCGTGACTCCGAACTCGAGGAGAAACGAGCGGTGCCCCAGAAAAAATCCAAGACGCTGGCGCATCTCTCAGGCCCCAGATCGGATGCAGGTGACAAGTCTATCTTCCCCAAATCTCGTTCGCCCTCGCGCCCCCGCGCCGCTCATACCAGCGTATAGAGGTCTCCTCCGGAGAGGACTCGGGGGGCGGATCGAGTGATTCCGAGTTCTTGATCACTGCTTTATCCAAGTTCCGATCCAATCAACGCCGAGGTTCCGTTCCTGCGAAGTCTGCATCGGGGACTAATAAGGCGATCAGCCCCCAGGGTGATGGTGATGCACCGACGCGCAAGTCGACCGGACCGGTGCCTTCGTTCCATCCCGGCACATCTGGGCTGCGCAATCACGCCCGATTGAAAGGGTTGTTGGCCGGAGATCGACCTCTCACATCGCTGACTTCGGATGCCACTTCGCCATGGTCATCGTGGCAGATGGGTAGCTTGTACCGATCTGCCCCGACCAAGCCGATATTATCCCGATCTCTATCTCGCCCAGACTCCTGGATTTTTCCTCCAGCTCCAAAGGCTCCTGACGCTTCTGCATGGCGGGCGGACCTGGTCACAGCACCACAAATCGCCCGTCTGTACGCAGATGAGCCATGGAAAGTGTTCGTCCGCCCCAAGCTGGGGTCCATGTTTGCGTCGACTGCGTGGATCGACTCGTTCTTGGGTAGAGTGAAGGCTTTCAATGAAACCTACAGCCAAGAGATCTGGGAGTCTACGCACTATCTAGTGCTTCCTCCTGGTCGAGCGCAACATGATCAAGGCCTGATCTCGTTCCAGATAAACCGAAAGAGGAGCCGGAGTCGGGCGGGCGAGGCCTGGTAGACCCTATGCCAGTTCGTTCTGGGAGGGATGCTGGCCCGCAAATGCGACATCGAAATCTTCTTATATCATGTGGTTCTACATATGTCCAAGTGTCGGATTGAGAAATCCGGGGTATTAGCTGACGACGGCGTCTGGTATCCCGGTCTTCATTGTGACGAGTCGGTCGCAGACCTAAAGGACGCTTTGGTCCAGCTCGATCGGAAGGAGCCCTGGCGAATCAGTACCAGAACCATATCGGAGACCATCCGGCGCTGACTATCGTCCGTCTGTGGGGTGATAGCGATTCTTGATGCAGCAGTTAGCTGACCAGATAATCCATAATACATGTCATCATTCTTTTCACATTCCTGATCATCCAATCACTTGACCAAATTTCATCACTTTCTCCAAACTTGCACCAACACGTTATCACACACAGTTTCCATCCACATCGCGAAAATCATCACCACGTTTGTCATTCCACTACTCCAGTTCATCACAGTTCATCACAAATTCACAATAATTCCGACCTTACACATATTCACACCGATATATATACTGATCGGTGCTACTGTGTGTCTTGATCTTCGTCTTCATGAGTCTGCATCACTGCAAAGCGATTCCGACTGACTCGTTCTCGCTCTAACTCTCGTAGCAGTGCTCCGCAATTTAGGTCGAGTTCGTCGATCTAAGTTTCTTCGTCATGATCCTTCCAGCGGACCAGATATTCTCGGTGGGTGCGACCAAACGGGTCTTCTTGACCGATCGTACATCCAGCACCTTTTCCACCTCGAATTCGTCCTCTTCCAATGGCCTTTACCAACTGTCTTCCGGCAGCAGAGCCTCATCGAAATCGAATCTCTTCGCTTCGTCCACCAGACAGGGCATTTTAGGCCGATCGGGGAATTCTCTGACCATCTTCAGCTTGGACACGTGCACGATCGAAAAAACTTTGTAATCCGTGCCGATCGTGATCAGACGGGCGGCATGCTCACTTATCAGCTCTGCTACACGGAAAAGACCGTGCCACATATGCACCAACTTCTTCGCATAGCCTTCCTTGTCCCGATCGAGGTATAACCATACCCTCGCCCCTGGTTCAATACCATGAGGGCGGACCTGATCGTTATTCCGATCTGCTCGATCTTGTGTGGCCTGACGCAACTTTTCATTGACGACTTATTTCGCATGCTGGTAATGCTTCTGGACCTGCATACGCCAACGACGGGCGTCACGATCGTGGATCCGAGTGCAGCCGATCGGTATAGCCTCTTCAAGTGTCGATCGAGGGTCCCATCCATACGCCAGATAAAAGGGCGTTTCTCCTCGGACCCGATCGGTTGAAGAGTTGAGTGAGAATACCAGTCTCTCTGCATACTCATCCCAGTCACGTTGGTCTGTATCGGCCACATACATCTTAATCGCCCATGTGATTGTCTGCAGCATGTGTTCAGCCGATCCATTCGCTTGCGGGCGATATGCCATCGTCGCGCTCTGCTTCTGGCCTAACATTTTATTGAACCATCGGAACACATCAGCCATAAAACCGGGTTCCCGATCGTGTATGATAACTTCGCTGGCGCCGAACCTTATGAACACGCATTCCTCGTAGCTCAGGGCGATCTGCTCCGCAGATTGGGATGCACTAGCCTTTGCGATCACCAGACCAGTGAACAGGTCTATCCAGATCAGCAGTTCAGTGTTGCCGCGTGTCGATCTGGGCAGCGACGATATGTGATCCATTGCTATCACCTGGAAAGGATAAGTAGCCTCGATATTCCCGGGCGATCGCCCCTTGATTATCGGTCTGCCCTTTCCGGTCTCGCAGTCTGTGCAGCAACCCACATGTTTCTGCACGCTCCGAAAAAGTCATCTCCAGTGAAAGTGGGCCCTGATCTTGTGGTATGTCCTGCCTATGCCTTGATGTCACCCTTCTAGACTCACAAGGTAGTGATGAAGAACATCCGGCTGTAGCAACTCAGGGATCACCAGTTTCGCCAGTCGATCTCGATCGGCACTGTCTTGGTCAACGTCACGGCAGTAATATAGCAATCCATTGTCATCCACATCGTAACTGTCCGCGATCTCGGTACACTCTTCTCTTGATCACTCGTTAACTTGGACAGTTCACCGCGCAGATAGGCTTTCAGGTTGACGATCCACTCTTCTTCGTCCTGCGCCTTGAGGATCCGTTCCGCCCCTAGCTGTTGCACAACGCACTCACTCAGCCTTTCTTTGGGGAACGATCGGCGGGACTTCCGAGCTCGCGATCTGGTTGCGGCCATCACATGCACCTGACCAGGGCTGTCCTTGGGCTTGATCACCTCCGGGAGCCTGTTTACGTCCATAAGTTCTTGTAAAACGGCTTCCTTGGTGATCATAGCCCCCGTCTGGTCTCGCATGGCTTGGGTCGCGAGGTGATCGGCGCTTCTGTTCCAGTCCCGTTTCACGTGCAATAGCTCGTGGTTGGGGTAGTATTTCTGCGCCTTTATCACCCGATCATTCAACAACTTCAGCCGTGGTGCCTTACAGTCGATCTCCCCGGTGATCTGCCTTATCACTAGGTTGGAATCACCACATATGATGATCCGACCTTTCTTCTGTGATGATATCAGATCGAGACATAGAAGGAGCCCCCGATATTCCGCCTCGTTGACCGTTATGTCAGGCGTGAAATCGGCGGCGGCTGCTACTATAGACCATTGTGGTAACTTCCACAGTATGGCACTATAGGAGCCGACCTTCTTCTTCACGCTAGCCGATCCGTCGAAACTCAAGACCAGGAGTTCTTCATCCCGATCGACGATCGGCGTTGGCCGTGAGATTGATTGTCGAGGTTGCTTCCTTGGGGAAATAGACATCACAGCTTCATCCACTTCAGACAGAGGGGTGATACTGGCAGCCAATGTTCCCAATATCTCCTCCTCTCCCTTGGTGCACTTGACGACCTCGAGGGACCACTGTGACAAGATCGCTGACCATCTGCCGAGCCGACCGTCCATCCTATTGGCCGATAATAACCAGGCCAATGTCGACTTTCTTGAAAGAACCTTTACAGATCGGCCACCAGTAGGTTGTAGCACACATCCAAAATCCGTAGTAAAGCCAGAACTTCCTTTTCGACGATCCCATAGTTGACCTCGTTCGGCTTCAACTTCCGGCTCGTAAAAGTGACCGGGTGGTACACTCCATCATGTTCTTGCACTAGAGTGGCAGAAATGGCCCACTTACTAGCATACACAATGACGATCGGCATTTTTTCCGGATCGAAGTGTCTTAGAATCGGTGCCGTCGCCATCTTGGCCTTCCGCATACCGAAAGCAACCTTTGCACGCTTCATGTGGTCATCTGCCTCCACCGGCGGAAAATCTGCAGGCAGATCGGAGTCGCAGCCCTCTCGTAAAGTTGTCCGATATCCTTCGCGCAACATATGGTAGTCGACTTCTCGGAGCTCGTACAGCACGGCCGCGTATACCGCGAAGTCTTCAATGAAGCGGCTGTAGTAATTCAGGCTCCACAAGAAGGATTGCATTGCCTTTAGTGATCGTGATCTGGGAAACGGGAGGTTGCTCAGTGACTCCAGATACTTAGGATTAGCCTCCAGCCCACTGATTGACACCATATGACCTAAATAGGCGACCTTGGACATTCCCCAAAAACTCTCCACAGCACTGATCGACAGGTTCCAGCTATCGCATGTCTCCAACAAGCGTTCGACCTTCTCGTACAGATCGCTCCATGACGAAACAGGGATCAGAATGTCGTCGATATACGATCGCCTCCCTAGAACGGACGGTCTCCTTTCCCGATCGGGTTCACCCTCTGTAAATACATCATGGTTTTCGGTGGGGTCCCGATCGGTACTGATCTTGAAGTGTCCATACAGTGCGTTGTCGATCAGCCTCTGGTAGAACTGGGGCGCGTTCTTCAAACCGAACGGCATACGGTTCCACTCGAACAGACCGAACGGCATAACAAATGCTGAAATCTCGCGAGCCAGATCGGTAATCTAAACCACCCAAAATCCACTTGCCATATCCAGAGAGCAATACCATAGGGTCTTGTCAAGATCTTCCAGCAGATCGCTGATCAGCGGCATCGGGTACACCATAAGCTTGGTCAACCGATTTACCAACCTATAATCGATGCACAACCTGATGTCGACGCCGTTCTTCTTGATTACAATCACGATCGGCGAGGCCCACGGCGAGGTTGACGGTTTAATAATCTTGGTATCCAACAGTCCCCTCATAAGATCAGACAGATTTTCGTGGTACTGTGGCGCCACACGTCAGCATCGCTGGGCGATCGGCTTGGCATCACCAACATCGATGTCACAGATCGCTCCGCGAGCAGCAGGGGGTAAGGCATTGACTTTCCCGATCAGCAGATGCTTCTTCTTCCATATGATCTTCTTAAGCTGATCGATCTGGTCGGGGCTGTTGACATCCCGATCACCCACTTGTAGATCGTCCAAGGTGCCTTCGGGCAGATCAGCAGACACTTCAGGGAGGACTGCCATCTGGCTCTCCAGCTCCTGAATGTACTGTTCCCCGCCCTCATGGATACAAACTTGGTCTTCTTCCGGGGCAACATCACCCAAACCGTCCTGATCGGTTGCACACTGCTGTTCCCGATCGGTGGGCTGCTCTTCAACGACAACGATCTGCTTAGGCGCGCCATCGTGGTTCGCCCAGCAATCACATGTTCCCTTTTTTCTGTTTCTGTTTCCGTCTCCTCTGTAGCCTGTTCTTGTGAAACCACCATGTTGACGAACCTTGGCTCATCTTCTTGATGGTCCACCGTGTCCGGCTACTGCGGTGCCTTTCTTCGAACCAACATCTTCTTCGGGGTTACATAGCTGGGTCTTTCCACCATAGGTGAGGTATCTTCTTCCACCGGTCCATCATCGCTGACCAGATCGGTGGTCGATTGTTATGCCAAGTTCTGCAACTCGACATACCGTCTCGATCCGATCGAGAAGAACCCCGCCTTTCTTGGCACCTTCCCTTCCGCTAGCCACATGCCAACAATAGTATATTGTCGGTCGTAAGCGGTTTGTCACCGATATTAGTGAGTCGAACGTAATCAAACCGGCCGGCGCTCTTCACAAAGGTCGGCACCCACCGGTCGCCCCTGGTCACCCATAACTTCCTTGATCGAAAACCTTTATCAACCGGGGTATCAGCGGATTGGCAGACTGGAATGGTGACATCTTGATCCAACCTTACCAGATTGGTGTGTGATCCGTATAGGGGCCTCCAACCTGCTAACTGGATCTAGACCTCATCCGGGAGTGTAAGCACTCCATGAGACAGATCTAGGCGAATACCCGCCGGCACCATAAAATCCATGCCTAACAGGGCATCCTGACCGGCCAGCTTGCCAACCCAAGCGCTGAAGAAGTAGACCAACGAATCCGATAGGGTGATCTTCACGCGCGTCCTTCCTTCGGTCATTAAGAATTTTCACCGATCCCGACGCATTCTTGTATCTGGGTATCGTCTATACGACATCCGACCTTACGAGCAAAGGCGGAGTCTATAATCGAGACTTCGGCCCCAGAGTCGAACAACATCGTCGCCTTCTGGTTGTTAATATTACCACAGGCTTTCGCCTGCTTAAACCATTTGTCGGCGCATGATACTTCCAGTATCGGCGAGACTCCCCAGGCAGCAGATCCAACTGCATGACCAACCTTGATCGGGAATATTCATCGGTCGTGAGATTGTAGACCGGATGATCTCGATCGACGCAATTGAGAACAGAACATGTATTGTCGGTTTTATTCTCCTTGCCGACATATGCATAGATGCCAAACGTAGATTGCTCGGATCGATCCAGATTCCAACCTGGCGAGCGTTCTAGTTTAACATCTTTTCCACGTCAGATGGAAGCATCCCCGAGTGCTTACCCGGCACATACCACTTGCGCATCAGATTGAAAAACTCTTCAATCTTGCACTGGCCGGACTCGTGGATCTTTCCACATGACTTACACACGAAGAGGCAGTGATCGGTGTGGTGGCCGCGTCTTTCGCACTTCTTGCATATTAATTTCTTCCAGCAGTCTCCACCGTCATGCTTGCTCGACCCGCAGTGAGAACACTTCTTGCGAGGTCGGTCCGGGTCGGACTTGTTCCCACTCCTGCCCTTGCGATCTGCCTGGTTAGGCGTCGATCTGGTTCTTGGTGCAGGTTCCGTGACGAAAACGTGGCGATACTGGTCTTCGTCTGAATCCCGACCGGACAGGCCGCTACTTTCCTCTTCCGACCCGGTGATATCTTCAGTCACGATCGCCTGGACAGCATGGGCCGATCTGGTTAAGGGCCTTTTCACAGGGTCGGTCTGGGTCTTCGATCTGTAGCACCCCGATCCAACGGCGACCTTCTCCCTCATACTGCGCGAATGTTGCAGCGTCCGCAACGTCTGCTACACTTCAGTAACATCCTTTAGGCGCAGCAGAGTGAGCTGATCTGCCAGCTCTTGGTCATCAAGGGTACTAATATAGTGACCCACGTGTTCTATAGCGGCACCGGTCGTCGGGTTGCCTACCTTGATCACTATCCCGGCGCGAAATGCAGCCACGTTCAGACGGTGTAAGCACTCGATCGGCGTCTCTTCGCCCCGCTTCTGCATATGGTGGTACTTGCGGGCGGTAGAAAATCCGGAGTTGCAGTACTGCTCCTCAAATTCTGAACATAGCAGATCCCAGTCAGATCGGACATCCCGACCCAACTGTTGGATCCAGTTCGCAGCCGGTCCTTTCAGCATATCCCTGAAGATCAGACCGTTCCGTTTTGGTGTCTGATCCCGTAAGAATGCAGACTTGACCCGACCAAACCACGACCTGGCTTGCTCTTCGTCGGCGTCCTTGCCAGTAAAGTCCTTGAGATCCGTAGTCGCAGCCATACGAATACGTAGGATCGCGGCAGATCCAAGATCAAATGCGGTCGTAGAGGCTAGGTTATCCTTACGCGTTCTGCCCGCCCCTGCACCGTCTGACCCATAGTGGTCATCCGGATCGCCGACCGACTCCATGTCGTAATCGCTATTCTTGCTTGATCGGCGCGGTCGGGCTGGCTGCGGCTTGCGTCTTCCTTTACCTACTGGTTTACCACCTCGGATAGCCTATCCGCTGATTCCACTGACTCCATATCAACATCCCGGCAAATATTGACATTTTTCCGGGCAGATCGGTCCTGTGAATGCGGGCGCGGAGGTGATCGGCATCGATCTCCTAAGAAACGCTCCATCATTGCTTCAAACATGGCTTGGACGTTAGCTTGGTTCATAGGCAACGTGTTGGTATCCTCCTTTGGAGGTACTGAATCCTGTGGGGGATCCTGGGGCCCCGACTGGCATGCAGCCCTTTGCTGCCGCACGTCCCTTTTATGCTCCCATGGGGTCTGGTCCGGCCCCATGGTCATCTGCTCAACACCGACCTCCAACTCCGATGAGTTATTAGAGGCAGGTGGAGACTGATACAACGACTTATCGTCGGAGCACACATCGTCGTATACTGCCGTGGTCTCAGCGACCTTCAATGCCGCGGTGGGAGTTGGGCGGCGGACCGCCCCCACCAACGGCACCAAATGGTCATGGAGGGTCGACATCGACATCTCCAGCCTCCAAGTATCCATATCGAACAGTTTCTGCACATTGGTGAGGTTTCGCACTTTCATGCCGATGTGGTGGAGACAAGTTCGAAATCGAAAACATTAGCATCGATAACCTGACTACCACCATCGCGCCCAGCCTTCCAACTTTCGGAGGGTGTACTCCGCGGACCACCACTCGAGATCTGGTCCGATCGTCCGCTGCTGATGACGACCGGTCGTCATCAGAACCCACTTGGTCTGATTGTTTAGTGTCCATCTCACCTTCTGTAACCGATGGAATGGGCTAGTTACACACTCGGTGGATCGGGATCGCATATTGGATCGAAGCGGTCTTGAATATAGAAGACCGATCTGGGTAGGTATCTCTGGGGAGGAACTCTTCACCCCAGACACAAACAGACCAAAAACACTTCCAAGAGATCACTTCCAATAGGTCGATCGTCCAAACGATCAAGACCTGACCAATACGAAATAATAGAGGGTAGACCGACCGTTCCGGTCTAGCCCCTGACCAATACGAAATAAGACCAAAACCGGTCTAGTTCCCAACCAATATTCAAACAAGCCAATATGTCCGCGTAAAGACCCAATATGCTCGTGAAACTCCACAAACGATATCTCCACGCCAAGACCAATCCAGTGAATAGCACGTTCCAAACGTACTTGAGTTGAGGTGTTGAGATCGCCAAATCGTACTCCCGTCGAGGGACTTCCGGTGGGCCAAAGTGCGCGTGCGGCGCGCCCAGACAGGGTATAATGGGCGAGAGGGGATAATTCGACCCTCTGACCCCAAACACTCCGCGGCGGGCGGAGGCGACTAGTGTACGAAAAGGGAAGAACGGCGACCCCTATCTGTGGTGTGAACCAAGACCAGAAGAGGTTCCAGCCACTTATCCGAAAGCTAAAAGATTTCCTTACTTAAAGGTATAACATCTGTCCTAAAAGGTAAAACCACAACTAAAATACTACAACACTATAGTCCCTAAATGTACCCCCACAAAAATATGTAAAATACCCAAAGTCGGGTGACTCACCAAAACTTGCGTTCTTGACACTTCTTGATTCTGATAGGCTGAAAAGCCCCCCTTGTTTAAACCAATCCAAAATTAGACCAAATGGATTGACGGAACTTGACCGGAAGTGTGCCAAATTTTGGGCACGCTTCTCCACAGCCGACCCTGAGTCAGACCGTGTCGCACAACGACAACGGTCTGACCTCGTCCATCAAATTCAGTCGAACCTTGGTCATTCAGACTTTTCCGACATGGAGCAACCATCTTCTTCATCCGTTCCAGGTACTTGCACTGCTGGACTTGACCTTCTTGTATTTCCTTAACGACCGTTCATGTAGGCACCTCGCATATCACTTCATCGCATGTCACTTCGCTTGTCCGGTCGGACCGGTCTGGCAGCCCCTATAGTTCTACTGCACCTCAGACATCGGCAGGACATCAGAACGGGACCGACGCGCAGTTGCAAGACGCACTTGAAGAGATCGCACGTCTCCAGGAGCAGATTGCTCAACAGGCGACACAACGTAAGCATTCATGTCCGGTCTTCACCTTGGACCTGTTCTAACCTTCGTTTGTCTTCAGCCCGTATACGTCCAGCCCGTATACCTCCTGGCATCAGCAAGGCGATCAATGCCCTGCTTGCCGCCGATCGGCAGTCGAACACGCATGACCTCCAGCTGCGTCAGATTTTGACCGGAATAATAAACGCGCGCAATAGGTTGACCCGTTTGGAGGCTCATCAGCTTCATCTTCGGGAGCAGCTTGTGCTGGTCCAACAGCAGCAAGCAGAAGACCTGCTTGACCAGACCACGTTGAGCATTCAAAGCGACGATCTCGAGAGGCGTCTCACTGAGCTCCGAATTTCGATTCAAGACCAGACCGAGGAGGTCCGGTCTTGTGAACGCAAGTCGAACGATTGGACGCAGGCAGCAACGGTCGTCGGGCGGTATTAAAAGAATGTCATCAGCGCTTGGTTGACCTGTTGCGTCCTCGTCGGCATCCGGTTGCTGCCTCCAGCGTAGACCGGTCTGCGACGGCCGCCTTGGTGGACCTACACTGGGACCAAGACCAAGGCCGTTCATTGGCCGAACTTCTCCAGCCCGAAATTGCACACAAATCAAAGAAGCGCGCGGACGCGCCGGGTAGCTCGAGGGCGCGGAGCATAGCGCGCGACCCTGAACTCGAAGGGAAACGTGCGGTGCCTCGTAAGCGATCCAAGATACAGGCGCCCCTCGTGGGCCCAAGCTTGGACGAGGATGACGACAGTAACATCTCCAGAAATCAAGCGCCCTCGACCGCCGGTGCTGACCGTGCCAAGTATTCATAGGTATCGTCCTGGGATGACTCCGGCGAAGACTCCGGTGATTCGGAGTTTGCTGTCCCCATCCCAACCAAGTCGCGAACAAGTCCACATGAAAGTTTTGTTCAAGTTGCATCGACTTCGGAGCAGACCCAGAAGACCGGTCCGCATGGTGGCGTTCCACCACCTCATGCGTCGACAAAGTCAACACCTACGGTCTTTCCTGGGACGTCCAGGCTCCACAAAGATGCTTTGTTGGCCAACGTGGCAATCGACAGTTATTCCCTTCCGCCACGAACGCGTGAGGATACTTTGCCGTGGTCGCCAGGGCAGATCGGTTGTTTACGTCGGTCCACCCTGACCAAGCAGCTCCTGGCCCGGTCTTTCTCTCGTCCAGACCATTGGCATTTCCCGCCGGCGAAGAAAGTTCCTACCGCGTTGGAATGGCGGCCGGACTTGATCACGTCGGCACAGATCTCCTGCTTGTACGCTGACGAGCCGTGGAAGATTTTCGAGCATCCCAAGCTGGGGTTCATCTTGCACTCGACTCCGTGGGCCAATGCTTTCATGAGTCGGGTGAAATATTTTAACAAGACTCACGCCCAAGCCATATGGGAGGCATCCCACTATCTGGTGCTTCCCCCTGAACGAGTTCGGCAAGACCCTGGCTTGGCGACCATCCCGAACAAGCGCAAGCGGCGTCGGATCAGAGCGGGTGAGGCCTGGCAGTCCCTGTGCCAATATGTTTTGGACGGGATGCTGGCCACGAGTGCGACGTCGATGTGTTCTTATATCCAGTTGTACTTCATATGCCGCGGCGTCGCGTCGAGAGGATCCGGCTGCTGGCTGACGGTGGCACATGGTACCCCGGTCTTGGGTGCATTACACCGGTCTTGGACATCAAGGATGCTTTGGTCCAACTAGACCAACAGGAACCTTGGCGTAACCAGTACCAGGGCCAAGTTGAAAAGCATCCGTCGTTGACCGTCGGCCGTCTGTGGGGTGATGGCGAGTGAGGTCGTAAGTAGTCGACCAGATAACACTTAATATATATCATCGTTTTTTTCACATGCTCGGTCATCAAATCAATTGAGCTAATTCCACCACTTTCTCCAGAGTTGCACTAGACACGTTATCACCAACCGTTCCACTTACATCGCGAAAAAACAATCCACGTTCGTCACTCCACTATTCCAATTCGTCACATATTCACAATACACAATACACAATACACAAGACCTTCCACCTATTCACACCGGTCGGGAAGACCGATGCTACTGCATGTCTTGGTCTTGGTCATCATGGGTCTGCATCACTGCGAAACGGTTCCGACTGACTCGGTCCCGTTCGAATTCTCGCAGTAGTGCTCCACAGTTCAGGTCGGACTCATCGATCCAAGTTGTTTAATCATGGTCCTTCCATCGGACCAGGTATTCTCGGTGGGTCCGGCCGAACCTGGTCTTCTTGACCGATCGGACATCTAAGACCTTTTCCACTTCAAATTCGTCCTTCTCCAGCGGTCGTTCCCAACTGTCCTCAAGCAGTAATGCTTCATCGAAATCAAACCGTTCTGCCTCGTCTACTATACAGGGCATGTTAGGACGATCAGGAAATTCTCGGACCAGTTTTAACTTAGACACATGCACGATCGGGAAGACCTTGTAATCTGTACCAGTTGTTACTAGATGGGCAGCGTGCTCACCGATCAGCTCGGCAACACGAAAAGGGCCGTGCCACATGTGATCCAGATTCTTCGCATAGCCCTCCTTCACTCGGTCTAGGTACAACCATACCCTCGCCTCTGGTTCTATACCGTGGGGTTGGACCTGGTCGTTGTTCCGGTCTGCCCGGTCTTGTGTAGCTTGACGTAACTTTTCGTTGACAATTTCTCTTGCATGCTGGTAATGTTTCTGGACCTGCATGCGCCAACGTCGAGCATCACGATCGCGGGTCCGAGTCCAACCAATAGGTATCGCGGCTTCAATAGTGGACCGGGGGTCCCATCCATACGCAAGATAAAAAGGCGTTTCTCCTCGGACCCGATCGGTCGACGAGTTGAGTGCAAACACCAGCCTTTCTGCGTATTCGTCCCAATCGCGCTGGTCTGGATCTGCAACGTACATCTTGATTGCTCTTGTAATAGTTTGTACCATACGTTCTGCCGATCCATTCGCTTGCGGACGATATGCCATCGTCGCGCTCTGTTTCTGGCCCAGCATATTGTTAAACGACCGGAACACCTCGGCCATGAAACCGGGTTCTCGGTCGTGTCTGATCACCTCGCTGGCGCCGAACCTTCGGAACACGCATTCTTCGTAACTTTTGGCGATCTGCTCGGCAGACCGGGACGCACTTGCCTTCGCAATAACTAGACCGGTGAACAGGTCTACCCAGATCAACAACTCAGTATTGCCATATGTCGATTTAGGCAGCGACGGTATATGGTCCATCGCTATGACCTGGAAAGGGTAGGTAGCTTCGATATTTCCGGGCGATCGCCCCTTGATTACCGGTCTACCCTTTCCGGTCTCGCAATCCGTACAACAACCCACATATTTCTGTACACTTCGGAAAAGACCTCTCCAGTGAAAGTGGGACCTGATCTTGTGATACGTTCTGCATATGCCCTGATGTCCCCCTTGTAGACTCACATGGTAGTGATGGAGGACATCCGGCTGCAGCAACTCAGGTATCACAAATTTCGCCAATCGGTCCCGGTCTGCACTGTCTTGGTCGGCCTCGCGGCAGTAATATAGTAAACCATCCTCATCCACTTCGTAACTGTCTGCGATCTTGGCACATTCTTTCGCTTGACCATTCGTCAACTTAGACAATTCACCGCGCAGGTAGGTCTTCAAATTTACAATCCATTCTTCTTCGTCCTGCGCCTTGAGGATCCGTTCTGCCCTTAGTCGTTGCACAACAGATTCACTCAACCGTTCCTTTGGGAACGGTTGGTGGGACTTCCGAGCTTTCGGTCTAGTCGCGACCATCACATGCACCTGGGCCGGAGCGTTCTTGGGTCCGATCACCTCGGGGAGCCTGTTTATATTGATCAATTCATCAAGAACGGCCTCCTCGGTGATCGTAGCCCCGGTCTGGTCTCGCATGGCCTTGGTCGCGAGGTAGTCGGCGCTTCTGTTCCAGTCCCGTTTCACGTGCAACAGCTCGTGGTTGGGATGGTCTTTCAATGCCTTCATTACCCGATCATTTAACGACCTCATCCGTGGAGCCTTGCAGTCGATCTCTCCGGTGATCTGCCTGATCACTAGGTTGGAGTCACCACATATGATGACTCACCCCTTCTCTTGCGACGACAGCAGGTCCAGACATAGAAGTAGACCTCGGTACTCCGCCTCGTTAACATTACTATCCGTCGTGAAATCGGCAGCGGCTGCAACTATAGACCATTGTGTCAACTTCCACAATGTGGCACTATAGGCGCCGACCTTCTTCTTCACGCTTGCTGATCCGTCAAAACTTAAGACCAAGAGCTCTTCATCATGGTCGACGGTCGGTGGCGGTCTTGAAACTGACTGCCGAGGTTGCTTCCTCGGGGCAATCGCTATCAATGCCTCGTCCACTTTAGACTGAGGGGTGATACTGGCAGCTAATGTGCCCAATATCTCTTCCTCGCCCCTGGTGCACTTAACGACCTCGAGGGTCCACTGCGACAAGACCGCCGACCATCTGCCTAGACGTCCGTCCATCCCATTGGCGGATAATAGCCAGGACAAAGTAGACCGCATTGACAGGACCTTTATAGGTCGGCCGACCAGCAGGTTGTAACACACATCCAGAATTCGTAGCAACGCCAGAACTTCTTTCTCGACAATTCCATAGTTCACTTCATTTGGCTTCAGCGTTCTGCTCGTGAACGTGACCGGATGGTACACACCATCATGATCTTGTACTAGAGTGGCCGAAATGGCCCACTGAATAGCATATACAATAATGGTCGGGACCTTTTCGGGATCGAAATGCTTCAAAATCGGTGCCGTCACCATCTTAGCCTTCAACATACCAAAAGCAAACTTTGCACGCTTCATATGGTCTTCGGCCTCCACTTGCGGACAATCTGCAGCAAGACCAGAGTCGGCGCCCCCATGTAAAAATGTCCGGTCTTCTTCGCGCAACATATGGTATTCCACTTCCCGGAGCTCATACAACACAGCCGCGTAGATAGCAAAATCTTCGATGAAGCGGCTGTAGTAGTTTAAACTTCCTAGGAAGGACTGCATTGCCTTCAGAGACTTGGGAAACGGGAGGTTGCTTAACGAATCCAGGTCCTTAGGATTAGCCTCTAGACCATTGTTCGAGACCATATGACCTAAATAGGCGACCTTGGACATACCCCAAGAACTTTTTATGGCGCTGATAGATAGGTTCCAGCGGTCGCATGTCTCCAACAATCGTTCAAACTTCTCGCACAGATCGTTCCATGACGAGGCAGGTATCAGAATGTCGTCGATGTACGACCGCCTCCCTAGAACGGACGGTCTTCTTTCCCGATCGGGTTCACCCTCTGTAAACACATCATAACTTTCGGCAGGGTCCCGATCGGTCTTGATTTTGAAGTGTCCGTACAGTGCGTTGTCTATCAACCTTTGATAGATCTGGGGTGCGTTCTTCAGACCGAACGGCATACGGTTCCACTCGAAAAGACCAAGCGGTGTCACAAATGCGGAAATCTCACGGGCTAGATCAGTCATCGAGACCACCCAAAATCCACTTGCCATATCTAACGAACAATACCACAAGGTCTTGTCGAGGTCTTCCAACAGATCATTAATCAGCGGCATCGGGTAAACCATGAGTTTAGTCAACCGATTTACCAGCCGATAGTCAATGCACAACCTAATGTCGACGCCGTTCTTCTTGATAACAGTTACGATCGGCGAGGCCCATGGCGAGGTCGAAGGTCTAATAATCTTGGTGCCCAACAGTCATTTAATGAGATCAGAAAGCTTTTCACGGTACTGTGGCGCCACGCGTCGACATCGCTGGGCAATCGGCTTGGCATCTCCCACGTCAATATCGCAAATCGCACCACGGGCTGCAGGTGGTAAGGTGTTGCCCTTTCCGATCAGCAGATGTCTTTTCTTCCATATAATATTTTTCAACTGCTCGATCTGGTCTGGACTGTTAAGGTCTTGATCACCCACTTGTAAATCATCCATCGTAACTTCGGGAGAGTCGTCAGACACTTCAGGGAGTACTTCCATTTGGCTTTCCAGCTCCTGAATGTACTGTTCCCCGCCTTCATGTATACAGACTTGTTCATCTTCTGGGGTGATATCACCTAGACCATCTGGACCGTCTGAACGCCCCTGGTCTTGATCGACGGGTTGTCCTTCACTGATATCGGTCTGATTAGGAATACCGTCATGGTCCGACCTAGCAACTTCATGTTCCCCTTCTTCCGTTTCTTGCTCCGCTGTCGCCTGGTCTTGTGCTGACACCACGTTGACTATCCTCGGCTCGTCTACTTGATGGTCCACCGTTCCTGGTGACTGCGGCGCCTTTCTTCGGACCAACATCTTTTTTGGGGTGACATAACTTGGTCCTTCCACTAAAGGTGAGGTATCCTCTTCCACCGACCCATCATCGCTGATAAGATCGGTGTTCGATTGGTACGCCCAGTTTTGCCACTCGACATACCGCCTCGACCCAATCGAGACGAACCCCATCTTTCTTAATACCTTCCCTTCTGCTAACCACATGTCGACAATAGTGTTATTGTCCAGTGTCAGCGGCTTGTCACCGATATTGGTAACACGGACAAAATCACGTCGAACAGCACTCTTTACGAAGGTCGAGACCCACCGATCGCCCCTGGTCAACCATAACTTCCTCGAACGGAAACCTTTCTCGACCGGGGTATCGGCAGACCGACCAACTGGGATAGTGAGGTCTTGGTCCCACCGGACCAGATCGGTATACGAACCATACAGAGGTCTTCGACCAGCCAACTGGACCTGGACCTCATCCGGGAGCGTAAGCACTCCATGTGACAGGTCTAGGCGAATACCAGCTGGGACCATGAAATCCATTCCTAGTAAAGCATCTTGACCAGCCAACTTGCCAACCTAAGAGCTGAAAAAGTAGACCAGCGATCGCGACAAAGTAATTTTCACACGCGTTCTTCCTTCGGTCATATATGAGTTTTCACCTATCCCGACGCATTATTGTCTCTGGGTATCGTCTATACGACATCCGACCTTACGAGCAAAGGCGGAATCGATTATCGAGACTTCATCTCCAGAGTTGAACAACATCGTCGCTTTGTGGTTATTAATCTTGCCACAGGCTTTCGCCTGATTGAACCATTTATCAGGCGCGTGATACTTCCAGTATCCGCGGGATTCTCCAGGCAGCAAGTCCAACTGAATAACCACATTGGTCCGGGAGTACTCATCAGTCTTCAGACTGTAGACCGGATGGTCTGGGTCGACGCAATTTGGAATAGAACGTGTATTGTCGGTCTTATCCTCCTTGCCGACATATGCATAGATGTGAACCGTAGAACGCTCGGCTCGATCCAGATTCCAACCTGGCGAGCGTTATAGTTTAACATCTTTTCTACGTCCG
The DNA here is from genome assembly GCA_026184515.1 of Peronosclerospora sorghi. Classification (NCBI taxonomy): domain Eukaryota; phylum Oomycota; class Peronosporomycetes; order Peronosporales; family Peronosporaceae; genus Peronosclerospora; species Peronosclerospora sorghi. The sequence continues at coordinate 160,694 of CM047581.1, read as the reverse complement.
GCGGCAGCATGCCCGCGTGCTTGTCTGGAACGTACCACTTGCGCATCATGTTAAAAATTCTTCAATCTTTCAGTGGCCGGCCTCGTGGATCTCTCCACATGACTTGCATACGAAGAGGCAGTGGTCCGTCGGGTGACCGCGTCTCTCGCAATTCTTGCACACCATCTTCTTCCAGCAGTTTGGACCATCATGTTTGCTCGACCCACAGTGGGAGCACTTCTGACGAGGTCGGTCTGGATCGGACTTGCTTCCGTTCCTCCCCTTCCGGTCCACCTGGTCGGACTTCGACTTGGTCTTCGGGGCAGGTCCCGCAACGTAGACGTAACGATACTGGTCTTCATCCGATGACTCCTGGCTGGATGGACTTCCACTTTCCCCTTCTGACCCCGTGCTGTCATCAGCTACAATTGCCTTGACCGCTCGTGTCGGTCTGGTCCAAGGTCTCTTGACCGGATCGGTCTGGGTCTTGGAACGATAGCGACCTGATCCACCAGCGGTCTTCGCTCTCATACTACGCGACTGTTGTAACGTCCGCAGGGTCTGTTCGACTTCGCCCGCATCGTTAAGACGCAGTAGAGTAATCTGGTCCGCCAGTTCTTGATCGTCCAGGGTACTAATATAGTGACCCACATGTTCTAAGGCGGTACCGTTCGGCGGGTTATTCTCTTTGATTGTTATGCCGGCGCGAAGTGCAGCCACGTTCAACCGATGCAAATACTCCATCGGTGTTTCGTCGGCCCGCTTCTGCATATGGTGGTACTTACGGGCGCTTGAAAATCCGGAGTTACATTATTGACCTTCAAACTCCGCACATAACAGGTCCCAGTCAGACCGGACGCCCCTACCCAACTGTTGAATCCAGTTCGCAGCCGTTCCTTTTAACAAATACCGGAAGATTAAACAACGTTCGATTTTTGGGGTCTGGTCTCGCAGGAACGCAGACATGACCCGACTGAACCAAGACCGGGCATGGGCTTCATCAGCATCCTTGCCGGTGAAGTCCTTGAGGTCGTTCGTCGCGGCCATACGGATGCGCGGAATCGCAGCAGATCCAAAGTCGTAGGCAGTAGTGGAGGCTAGGTTAGCCTTGCGCACCTTGCCTACGCATTTACCATCTGACCCACCATGGTCGTCAAGACCGCCGACCGACTCCATATCACAGTCACTTGTCTTGCTTGGTCTACGCGGTCTTGCCGGTTGCGGCTTGCGCCTTCCCTTGCCGGTTGGTTTATCACTTCTAATAGGCTTATCCATAGATGTTACCGATTCCATATCCACATCTTTGCAAACATTGACACCTTGAGACAGGTAGACCGGTCTTGGACATGTGGGCGCATAGGTGGTCTAACCCGTTCTTCCATGAAACGTTGCATCATCGTCTCAAACATGGCTCGGGCGTTGGCTGGCGTCATGGGCAACGTGTTGATACCTTCCTTTTGCGGAGCTGAGGCCTGTGGGGATCTCTGGGGCCCCGACTGGAAAGCAGCCCTTTGCTGCCGCATGTCCCTTTTTTGTTCAGACCGGGCATGGTCCACCCCCATGGTCATCGGCTCGACACCGGTCTCCAACTCTGATGAGCTGTTAGAAGCCGGTGGAGACTGGTAGATCGATTCATCATCGGAACCAATGTCAACAAGCTCTGTGGAGGCTTCGGCGACCTTCATTGCCGTGGTGGGAGTTGGGCGGCGAACCGCCCCCACCAGTGGCACCAAACAGTCGTGGACGTCCGACATCGACGCCTCCAGTCTCCAAGCATCAAATTCAAACAATTTATTGACACCGGCGGGGTTCTGCATTTTAATGCCAACCTCCGCCAACATCGCCGCCAAATTCTTGACGAGCAGTAATGGTCGATCACTCTGGATCGGCTCGGTAGTGGGACCGAGAAGACGGTCGGGAATATGGAGGTCAAACACCCGAAAGACCTGGTTTTGGCGAACAAATCGCTTCAATTCAAAAACATAATACATCTTGTCCAGGTCTTGCTCGGTGATAGCCTCATCCCCGACCTTCGACTTTTCTTCGAAGTCGTCTTCGTCGGGTGGCATTCTCAACCCTTTTCGGGGCACCTTGGGTACCTTGGGTACTTTAGGGAGGTAGACCGGATTGTTCCAGTCAGCCTCCAAGTAATTTTCATCTTTTTAGTTTTCCATCAATTTTTTCATTCATACACATAGAATCAGGACCAATGTCCTGATCCTTTCCGGAACTATAGCAAGACCTGCTATAGTCCTGATCGGCTCCGTTGGGAGCCTTTTGGGGAGGAAAAAACTTATTAATCCCGATCTGGTCCTACGCCAGGCCAGATCGGACATCGCCATCTTTATCAACAACGAGAACGTAAGGCGATAGCCTTTCCTTACGTCCTCTCCAGAAAGACTCCATATTCAAATCATTCAAATCTTCGAATCCAACTTTTGATGGAATATCAGCACGGTGATATCCACGATCACCAAGTGATCCGGGCACACGCACCATTGTGGTGGAGTCAAGTTCAAAATCAAACACCGTAGTGTCGAGAACCTGACCACCATCGTGCCCGGCCTTCCAACTGACGGGGGGGGTACCCCGCGAACCTTCGCCTCCGATCCGATCTGATCGTCCGCTGCTGGCAGACGACCAATCATCAACACAGGACGCCTGGTCCGATTTGTTTTTCATCTCACCTTGTGTACCCGATGGAATGGGCTGGTAACACACTCGGTGGATCGGTGCTGGGAATCCACTTGTGGTCTAAATGTGGGAGACCGTGCTGGGTAGTGTACCCTGGGCGGAACTCTTCACCCTGGGTACGAGTAGACCAGTTATACTTGGAGTGAGTATACTCCAAAGGGCAGATCGCTCAACCGATCGTAGAGCCCAACAAATATGAGAATAAAACTCCAATAATCCAATAGGGAGATCCAAATGAGAACGTGATATACTCAAGTGTGCCAAATTTTGGGCACGCTTCTCCACACCGACCTCAGCCAGCATCGCCAGCAGGTTCTTCACCAATAGCAACGGCCGATCGCTTTGGATCGGCTCGGTGGTGGGTCCGAGAAGGCGATCGGGGATATGGGGGTCTATAATCCGCATGACCTGGTCTTCACGAATAAATCGCTTCAACTCGTGGATGTAATACATCCTGTTCAGGTCTTCTACTTTGATGACCCCATCCCCGAACTGAGACTTTTCTTCCAAGTCGTCTTCCTCGGACGGCATTCTGATCCTCTGCTTGGGAACCTTGGGAGGGTGGACTGTATCGTCCCGACCAGCCTCCAAGTCGTTTTCACTTTTTATTTTATTTTCGTCAAAATATTCATTCAAATGCATAGGATCAGGACAAAAGCCGTAATCCTTTCCGGAACTATAGCAAGACTTGCTATAGTCCCGATCGGCTCCGGTGGGAGCCTTCTGGGGAGTAAAAAACTTATTAATCCCTATCTGGTCCTCCACCCGGCCAGATCGGACATCGCCATAATTATCGACAACGAGAACATAAGGCGATAGCCGTTCCTTATGCCCTCTACAGAACGATTCCACATTTAATTCATTGTAGTCAATTCCTTGCTGAATATCGCTGTTGTGATATCCACGATCACCAAGTGATCCAGGCACACGCACCATTGTGGTGGAGTCAAGTTCAAAATCGAACACCGTAGTGTCGAGAACCTGACCACCATCGTGCCCGGCCTTCCAACTGACGGGGGGGGGTACCCCGCGAACCTTCGCCTCCGATCCGATCTGATCGTCCGCTGCTGGCAGACGACCGATCATCAACACAGGACGCCTGGTCCGATTTGTTTTTCATCTCACCTTGTGTACCCGATGGAATGGGCTGGTAACACACTCGGTGGATCGGTGCTGGGAATCCACTTGTGGTCTAAATGTGGGAGACCGTGCTGGGTAGTGTACCCTGGGCGGAAATCTTCACCCTGGGTACGAGTAGACCAGTTATACTTGGAGTGAGTATACTCCAAAGGGCAGATCGCTCAACCGATCGTAGAGCCCAACAAATATGAGAATAAAACTCCAATAATCCAATAGGGAGATCCAAATGAGAACGTGATATACTCCACGAACGATATCTCCACGTAACAATCCAAAAGACTTAATAACACGCTCCAAACGTGCGTAACTTGAACTTGAGAAGCCGACCAAAGTGTACTCCCGTCGAGGGACTTCCGGCGGGCCAAGTGCGTCTGTAACGCCTCCCGGACGGGTATAATGAGCTGGGGGGGATTACTTGACCCTCCGCTCCCAAACACTCTGCGGCGTGCAGAGGCGACTGATGTACAAGGCGAAACGACCTCCGGTTGAGTTAAAGGTCCAACAATTAAGACGTAAAACCAAAAAAATGCTCTTAGCAGGCAAAACCAAAACCAACACTAAAACTCCCTACCCCCTATGGCCCCCAATATGTACACACATGAAAATATGTAAGTACACGCAATCTCATGTGACTTACCAAAATCCGTGTTCTTGACACCTCTTGCATATGATAGACCCAAAAGCCTCCTTGATTTCCACCAATCCGATTGCCGACAAGCCGATCGCTGTGCTGCTGACGTAAAACGACCAAAATTATTGGGTCCGCTTCGCCACAGATATCCTTCAGGATAATCTGCAATAGATCGGCCTATTTTTGCTTTCGTTGCAGCGAAAATATTCTTGACAATCAAATGCAACCCATGAGGTGCACATCCATGAAAGTACATCGCTGGGTGTTTCTTCTGGAGTTCCTTCCAAGCTTTCCTTTTCGCTGCAGTATTGTCGGTCACTGCTCCTGCAATTTCCACGCCATTTGTAGTCAATGTATTGATCATTCGGCTCAAATCACCAGCTATAAAGTCAGATGTATGCGCTTGCTCTTCTGTAGCGATAGATTTGAGGAATAACGACAACCTATCCACAATGATCATATAGTTCACAATAGATTTGTTCTTAACATTGCTGGTCGCATCCGATGTCATACATCCAATATCATCAGATGCAGTCAATGCCTTGTCTGTTTCAGCCTTCACCCTTTCATAACATCGAACCAAAATTGGTTCTGCTAATTGCTTACGACTGGGCAATTGCACATCCGGCCGTGCGATCTTGAATGCCTCAATTAAGTGCTGTTCCTCAATTTTCTGAAATGAAGAAACCGTTATGTAGTAATGCTTCGAGGTTATTTTCAATCATCTTCTGCTCTGATCCTTTCAGGCGAGGAAGAGTGAATGACTTAATAGAGGACTGTGAGTACGAGACCTCTGACCACGAAGAAGCTCCAAAATTCAACCTTCTCGGCATTAGCTCCTTGAGCCAATAAGGACGAGATTCTTCATCGATCTCCTTCATTGACTGCTTGAATGGCAGGCATTTGACGAGGTGGCTCTTCACTTGCTCTGATTTCTTGTGGTATATTGTTGCCTTGAAACAGTGGCGACATTTGCTTGACACTCGCCGTTGGGGATCAGGGTCTTCCGTGAACACTTCCCATAATGATGACAGCTCACGACCTTTCCGTTTACTCGGCCCAGGATCTAGAGCATCGACGCTGTCACCCATTTGTATTGTTGAAGTACCAGAATTCAGAATGTGAACGATATAGGACCTATATCTACTTCTATAATAGAAGTCGAAGTGTGTTTGGTGAGGCAATTTTTTTTACAAATATGCTCTACTTCTATAATATAAAACCGTCTGTCTGTCCGTCTGCTGAGGCCGTACCTAATCGAATTCCAACTGTACTATAAATCGGACCTAATTTA
>CM047581.1:127510-140035 GCA_026184515.1 Peronosclerospora sorghi | reverse complement strand
CCCTTTACAAGGGAGTATCGGATAAGTAGCGGTAGCTACCGCTTTAAGGAAGAGTCTTCCTCTGTGCGCTAGCCGCACCGTGCGTATACTCCCCGGCTACAAGCATGGCTTCCTTGGAGGGAAGTGATGAGAAAAGGGTTGCCTATAGGGAGGAAAGCAAACCTGCAGCGATGAGTTTCAGGCATCTAAGCAAGTCTGGGGACAATTGTTTTGATCGAGGTGGCGTAGCAGATTTCGAACAGATCAGAGGCCAGGCAGGGATCCCAGGACGCGCGTATGCACACCCGGGGGTCAACAGAGATGCAGAGCAGGCTGTGCACGCGCATGTAATGCGGACGCGATCACCCAAGCAGATCAAGCTGCAAATAAGAGATTTCGACGGTACAGATGTGTACCGGGGACTGGGTTAGGGTTTTCACCTGTGGGGTAGAAAGTTTTTGCGGCAGATAGGTATCGCTGAGGCAGAGTGTGGGTTCCCATGGAGTGAAGACGTTAAAGTCGACCTCCTGGGACATTACCTATCTGGAACCACTGAAAGTTATTACAACCGCCAAGTCGAAACGTGGTGGAGTGAGACTCCCGCGTTGGGGTATGTAATGGATAAAAAGTTGTCTACTTTTCACACGCATCTGACGCCGACTTAAGTGATGAAGTTGTTTTTGGCGAGGAAATGTTTTCAAGATCGTGGCCGGAACATTACCTTTATTTATTTTGGTAGTGGCTGAAGCGGTAAGAGGGCGTGAGGATGATCTGGTGCTAGACAATGTAATTTACCACGAAGCGCCAGATCTTAAACAAGTGATGATGCCAATATACGACTATACGCGCATAGATTATCTTCGGCAAGCTGAGGAGCTTTGCCAGTTTGCGCAGGCCTTGGAGCATGAAGGATACAAGCCAAGGACGACGACACGTGGCACAGTAAAAGTCGTGGCAGAAAGGAAGGATAGCCAAGTAAGTGTTACGTTTGTGGAGAAACAGGACATTTGAAGTGGAATTGCCCGAAGAAAGGGGGAAAGAGTGTGGATTTTTCACTCATGATCACTGGAGATTACGCTAATATTCCAAGAAAGAAGTGGATATTAGACATCGGAGCGAGTATTCATTTGACGAACGACTCGAATTTCTTGAGCAACACTGAACCAGTAATTGACGTGTGCTATCAAGCTGATGGTAAGAAGTTAAAAGTCGAGATGAAAGGTGATTTGCAAGTGTATGCAAGATGCGGGGGCGTAGAACGATTGATCAAGATAGAGAATCTATATTACGTGGAGAATTTGGCGCGTAATATTCTGTCGTATGGACTCTTAGAAGAGAAGGGCTGCAAGTTGGATTACGTGGACAGTAGGCTGGTGATCAAGTACCAAGCGACCGGAGAGAGAATTTTTGACGTCGAGAAGGTGAACAAGTTTCTAACAGTCAATGTCCAAGTGGATTTGGTGACGTCGTCATGGCGGCGGTGCAAGAAAATGAAGCAGAAATAAACAAGAATAATAATATTCAGCGAGGAACGCTGATACAATTCCACACGCGTATGGTACATTTAAGCTACGACGCCATTGAAAAGTTGGCAAGAGGTCCAGATTTTGGAATAGAGCTTACGGATACGAGAAGATTGAATTGTTTAACATGCGCGGAAGGAAAACAGACCAAAGGGAGACAATCCAAGAAGGACAGCGTCGAGCACTCGCCCATAGATAGAGTGGGAGGCGTGATATGTTCGGACCTTAAGGGTTCGATCACGCCGAAGCGACTGGGAAATAGATACATGATTAATTTTGTGGATCACAAGACAAATTATGTGCGAGTAATTCTGTCGAAGACGAAGGCCATGTCAGCGAAGAAGTTTGAAAACTTCATTGCGTTTTTCGAGAGGAGATTCGAGTGCAAGGTGCACATTCTACGAACAGATGGGGGCTTGTAGTATAAGAATTTGGATTACTTTTGTGAAAGCACAGGAATCGGACGGCAGATCAGTGACGCTGGGAATCAAGCAAGTAATGGGAAGGCCGAAAGGATTCACAGGACAATTATGAATATGGCGCGGTGTATACTTTTCTCGTGTGGATTAAGTCTGTCATTTCGTGGTGATGCAGTGGACTATGTGGCGTATATACTAAATCGAAGTCCTACAAGTGTAAACTCATATACTAAATCGAAGTCCTACAAGTGCAAACTCGGCAAATGTCGCCGATCGAGATGATAACCGGAAAGAAGCCGCGACTGAGAGATATTGTTGCGTTTGGGTCTTCGTGTACAGTGTACCGGAACCCAGGAAATGACTCGTTGGCGCACAGAGCGTAGATTGGAGTAATAATCGGAAAGAGTGAAGAAGTGAAGGGATTCAAGGTATATTTGAAACAGGACCGGAAGGTAGTCGTAACGCAGCATATCAAGAACATCGAGATTTTGGACGATACACAGAACAATCAATTACGGCGTCTTTTTATGGATGAAGGAGATGCATAGTTAGAAGGAGCGAATGGAGCAAGTGAAGAGCTCAACGAAGGAGTCGAAGAAGCGAAGACAGGCAAGAAGAAGACTAAGAGAGTCAAGAAGAATACATGGTCAAGAGAACGACATGTCACAAGGGATTACGCTAAGAAGAGTGCTGAGGCAAGTGAAGAGGTTGAAAAAGAGGACAACGCTGATGGAGATGATAACGGCGTGGTGAACCTGATCACGGAGATGTATCCTCGAAATTTTACAGAAGCGATGAAGAGCAAGCGTAAGGAAGAGTGGACAGAAGATATCAAGATGGAGATTACAGCACTGGAGATGAACGAAGTATGGGATGTAACGAAGAATCCAAGTGGATGCACGCCGCTACACACCAAATGGGTGTTCAAGACCAAGACAGATGCGAATGTCATCGTAGAGAAATACAAGGCACGTCTAGTCGCGTGCGGTAACGAGCAACGCTTTGGAGTGGATTATGGACTCAAGTTTTCGGCAGTTATGGACATGTGTACAATCAAGGTTACTTTGGCGTTAGCGAGAAGATGGAACATGAGGGTAAAGCACGGGGATATCCAGAACGCGTATGTGAAGGCGCTAGAGCAGGAACATGACATCTACTTGTACATACCAAAGGGAATGGAGTTTACTAAGCAAGATTTCAAGAATCTTAAGGTTGAAGACGTGAACGAACTGGGCTGAAGTTGAAGAAGACTTTGTATGGCCCAAAACAGGCGGGCCGATTGTGGAACACGCTATTACATGACAAGTTGCTCAAGTTGAACATTTCACAGAGTTGCACAGATTTGTGCCTATACATCAAGCGACATGGAGTATATATAATAGTGGTTGGAGTTTACGTGGATGACCTGTTGGTTACAGGAACGCGTGAAGAACTGGTGATGACATTTTTTGATGATATGAAAGTTTTGGGTATCAAGAATTTAGGTGAAGTGTCGGTGTTCTTGGGAATGCGGGTGACGTATGAAGATCAAGGAGGTTAATACCTCGATCAAGAGTTATGATCAGATGTATCGCTGACGAATATGGATTGAAGGACGCAAACGCAGTGAAGACACCAATTGGAGGAAATCATGAAGACATGTGCATGGAGAATCAAGAGGATCTTCCGGTCAGCTCTAGTGACGGATCGCCTGCAGTGATGGATTTCCAGTCACTTGTGGGATACCTCCTGTGGATAGCGAGATGCACTAGACCTGAAATAATGTATGCAGTACACAGGGCAATAAGGCAGACACATGCTCCCAAGATGATTGACTGGATTTTTGCCAAGCGAATTTTACATTATTTAAAGGGAACGGTCAAGATGAAATTAGACATGGAATTAACGAGCAAGACTGATGTGGAAAATGGATTGGAGCTAGTTGCGTATAGTGATGCAGACTACGCGGGATGCAAGGAAGACAGGAACTCGGTAACAGGTGATTGGTTACGATGGATGGGATAGTTTTGTATTGGATTTGCAAACGCCAAGCGTGCGTATCACTTTCGACGATGGAAGCAGAGTTTTATGCGGCGTCTCATGTGGAGTGCGAGTGCGAGGTTTTTGGAGTGTACGAATTGCTGACAGAGGTTGGAGTGAAGTTGAAATTGAAGATGATCCTGTACTTGGATAACCAAGAGGCAATTAAGTCCCTGGCAGGAGAGAATAACTGAAGTAAGATGAAACATGTGGATGTGAAGATAAAGTTTTTAATTTCGAAGCAAATGGAAGGGTGTATTGAAGTGCGCTACAAGGGAACAAGCGAAATGGTTGCAGACATGTTTACGGAGGCGCTGGCGATGCAGCGGTTTGGAGAGTTGAGATCAAGTGTTGGGCTGTGAGAACATTGAAGGAAACCTGTTTTCGAAGTGCGCGGCGATGAGAAGGATTGTTGGAAAGCGAAGGTAAGCGCGGTATTGCGGCTTCCAAGGATATTGTATCGACGCACATAGGACGGAAATAGGTGTACACAAATTGTATTTTTTGTGACGGACTATAATTTGGTCTATTCTAAATATATCACTTTTTCATTTTCTTCTTCCCGTTAATTAACGTTCACTACGCGCCCGTTTTCCTTGCGCGCATTGTTACTCTGGATATTGGTGTAGTAGTAGAGAGGGGAACGCATTATTACGTCGAGAATCAAGTACCGATTAAGTGGATACGTGTGGAGACATTTCGATTATTGTGGCACAAGGCCTGGATTAATTGATTACGCATATTAAAGTGGTGGAATGCTTAGATTAAGTGATATTTACGCAGTTGCACTACGATTACACTATGGTTAAGCGTAAGAGCGCACAACAACATAAATCAACAACAAATTATGTGATCTACTCGCGCGTGACTTTCTTCTTGTTTTGATGCTTCGTTAAACGACGACGTCGTGAGCCATCTCCTTGAACGTCCTCAAGAGTCTTTTTATCAGTGTCGGTAAGAGGATTACCGTAGCTGGATGAAGCGTAATCCCATCCCTTCTGCGGAAGTTCGTCCTGTTTGATATGGCGCGCCCCTTTATTCTGATCCACTCCATCGAACATTTCCTCGTTGCTCTGGCGCTGGCGTTTGTTGATCGGATACGGCTAAATGGAATATGAAAATCATGATGGAAGAAAATGAGTCGAGAGGAACAGAGTATATCTAGATTGTTCTGGTTCAGGTCGCTTTCGGGGTACATAAGTATTTAGGCCTTTTTTTATTCTGGACTCCATAAAAAGCGGGGAGCTTTCATTCTGGTAAGGTTGTATCGACCCGTACCGCCCCGCAAGTCACGTATAATTTAGAAGAATGTGCTTTCCGGATATTAGTGAACGCGATCGGAAGCCAATTTTCATGGAAAATGTATTCAGATAGTTTAGCAGGATCTTCGGTCAGAAGTCAAGTGCGACGATGAAATATAGGCCACAACCCAGTGGCGAGGCAGAGCGTAGGGTTAAGACCCTGAAGAGAGTGATAAAAATGTACCCGAGCAAAAGCTTGGGATAAATACGCTGAAATATTGCTGTTTTTTGCTAGACTTTTCTTTCGATCGGATAAGGGAGATATCCCATTCTACTTAGCAATAATTTGTATCAACGCTCTACTTCGCGAACGTTTAATTTCGATCGGATATACCAGAGGTCAATGTTGGGACGCGAGTGTGGTGTGGTCCATTTCGGTTCTTTGATGAAAAGGCACTTGAGCTATTATTGGCAAAATGCAAAAGTGAAAGTATATTTTAGGTCCTTAGTTCACAACTGGTTGCTACCTCTAAGCCACTTATTTTTATATAAGACTAAGTATATCGGATTCCTGATTCACTCCGGCCAATCAGTGAATGTCACACCAGGTACATAAGATACTAAACCGGTATTGTACTATACTTATCCAGGACTGTCGTGAACGGTCATGTCGTGAACGGTCATGCATCACGTGATTGGCCAAAAACGATATCATACAGCTGTACGAGACGTTTTCTTGTCAACACTCCCACTCGACTCGACAGCGCTTATTTCGTGTATGCCAAGCTTGTTGCGAAGAACACAAAATTGGGCTGCAGGAATGGCCTTGGTTAGGATATCCGCAAGCATTTCAAGCGTCGGAATGTACTCGAGAACAACTTGGTCATCCAACACTTTTTCACGCAAAAAGTGGTAGCGAATGTCAATGTGTTTCGTGCGCTTGTGGAATTCGGCATTCTTGGCCAGTGCTATCGAGCCTTGGTTGTCTTCGTAAATCTTGACCGCTTCGTCATGATTCATCTCACTAAGCTCACACATGAATGCCTTGAGCCAAACCGCTTCTTGGGTAGCTTCTGAAAGAGCCATGTATTCTGCTTCAGTGGAAGAAAAAGCCACCGTGCGCTGTTTCTTGCTTATCCAGCTGATAACGCCGCCGCTAATCATGAAGTCGTATCCTCTTGTGCTTCGTCTTGACTCGACATCCCCGGCCCAGTCTGCATCAGAATAGTCTAGAAGTCTGTGCTTGCAACTTGCTTGAAACTTATACCAAAGTCCTTCGTGCCTTGAATGTATCGGAAAACACGCTTAAGAGCTTTCCAATGAGTCGGGCATGGATCCGCTGCAAATTGACTTAAAACTCCAACTGCTGCTGCCAGATCTGGACGTGTGCCGACCATGAGGTACATAAGACACCCAACAGCATTGCGATATGGTACGCCAGCCATGGTCTCTTCGTGTTTGCATCCACCTTCACACATGGACTTGGTCAGCTTGAGGCCGGGATCTTGTGGCGTTCGGACTGGTTTGCAATGTACCATCTTGAGCTTTTCCATAATGTCGTTCGCGAACTTGGTCTGCAGTATCAAAACCGTTCCAGCCGCCGTGTCTTGTTTAATCTCTATGCCGAGAAAGTACCTAAGCTGAGCCATATCGGTCATCTCGTATCGCTGGCTTAGTGCTTGTTTTGTTTCTTGAAGCATCTTTATACTGCTACTTGCGAGGATCAGGTCGTCAACGTAAAGCGCAACAAAAAACATAGCTTGAGCAGTACGCTTGGTGTATACGCAATGGTCCGATGCACACTTCGTGAACTCTAGTTGCAGCATAAAGTCATCAATTGTCTTGTTCCACATTCTTGGTGACTGCTTGAGCCCGTAAAGCAACTTTTTCAACTTGCACACATGATCGGGATGACTTTCATCGACATAACCATCAGGCTGCACCATGAAAATGTCTTCTTCAAGAAGTCCATTAAGAAAAGCCGTTTTTACATCCATTTGATGCACCGTAAGACCATACTTGGCACTGATACTGAGCAATACTCGAATTGAGGTAAATTTTGCCACTGGTGCAAAGGTCTCCTCGTAATCAATGCCATACTTTTGTGCGAATCCCTTGGCCACCAAACGCGCTTTGTAGCGTTCGACTTCACCGTCCTGGTTCTTCTTGACTCAAAAAACCCATCTGTTTCCAATCGCTTTGCGTCCTTTAGGAAGCGGCACTAAATCCCACGTCTTTTTCTTGGTTAGTGACACCATTTTTGAGCCGCAAGCCTTGGTCCATTCAGTAGCGTCGATGGATTTTCCATCGCCGACTGGTATTTGGTCGGTATTTCTCCCACTGAATCCAGGACATACGTAGCTTCAAAATCTTCTGCGGAAGCTGACATATCGCCAGGTCCATGCTGCTCTTTGTACTGGGTCGAGCGCTTGGCAGTGGGAAGCTCTGCTGACTCCTCAAGCGATTGCGTCCGTTGATGTCGTTTACTGCCGGTTTCAGCGAGGCCTTTAAATCCTCTGCGCTGAGCATAGCGCTTTGCACGTGTAGTATCCGTGGCGTCCTCGAGCGACTGTGTGCGAAAGTGTCGTTTGGTGCTTGAGTCATCCTTGTCCTCATCCATTCCAGTACCTTGATCTTGATCATCTCCTTGTGAATCTTCATCTGTGCTCCCAATATCTCCATAATCATCTTCATCACAGCGATCATCACGACTTCCACTATCGAACACATCTTCAAGAAATTTTGCGTCACGGCTAATAACCACACGACCACTCTTCATGCTCTTAAATCGAGATGCTTTTTCATGCTCCGAATACCCAATAAAACGGCAGAGCTGGGCCCAAGCATCGAGCTTAGTACTTTTTTTCTTTTGGGACCGTCACAAACGCATGGCAGCCAAACACTTTTAAGTTGGCCAAAACAGGTTTTTTCCAAACCACACTTCATAGGGTGACTGTGCCATCAAGATTCCACGCGTAGGAGACCGAATGCGTAAGAAGTTGGCAGTCATGACTGCTTCCCCCCAATACGCCTTGGGCAGTTTTGCATGTTCAAGCATAAAACGCGCACATTCCACCAGCGTCCTATTCATACGCTCAGCCACTCCATTAAGCTGGGGCGTATATGGCGGCGTGAATTTTTGCACAATACCACGGCGTTGGCAAAACTTTTTCAATTCGGCAGACGAATACTCGCCACCATTATCATAGCGAAGAGCTTTCACGACTTTACCAGTCTGAGTTTCCGCGCAGGCGACAAAAGTGGCAAACTTGCTAGCGACTTCTGATTTGTTTTGCAGCAAATATACTATGGCAAAATGTGAGTACTCGTCAATGAAAGTGACAAAGTTTCGCATGCCACTGAACGTTGCAGTCTGCATCGGCCCACACACATCGCTGTGAATAACTTCTAACAGCTTTGTGGCACGATGGGGGGGATTTGACTGAAAGCTTGCACGTGTTTGCTTTCCCAGTGCGCAACCACGACATGCCTCCCACTGCTTCACCGATATAAGTCCAATACCAATGCCATATTTCTTTTTGACAATGGTTTCAAGACCTGAATGGCTCATGTGACCAAGTCAAATGTGCCATAGGTACGAAGTGGTGTCCCCATGGCATCCCAACGATCTTGTCACATTGGCCTCATGTACTTGAATTGGCTTCATGCACAGCTTGAACAGACCCTCTCCTTCACAAGCGCCAAGTTTCCAGCGGATACCCTTCGTTTCCGCAAAACAGCCGTCGCGCTCAAAGATGACAGGACCAACGTCCTTCGTAAAGCGTCCCACGGAAAACAGATTGCAAGAAAGTTTGGGTATGTTCCATACAGACGTCAGCACACCCTTCTTCATTCCACGTGGCGTTGTCATCGTCATTGTAATGTCGCCTGTTCCCACAGCTTGAACGATGCCATCGTCCTCCAGATGAACATCAATTGGAGACATGACCTTGTAATTATTCATAAATTCCTTCGAGTGGGTCATATGCTGAGTGGCACCAGAGTCAACCAACCATACATAACTCGACTTGGTGACGCACGCGCTTCCACCAAACGAAAACAGGTAGTCGCCAGAGTAGTCCTCACTTTCTGCGACGTTGGCGCACTGTGATCGTTGTCGTTCGGCATTTTCACGAATACGCACTGGACATTTCGCAATCCAATGTCCATTCTCACCACAATAGTGACATGCGCTTGTGGTATTCGATGGTGCGGTACGAGCCTTACGGCGGCCATTTTCCATCGTCGCAAACGCTTGTCTTTGACCATGCGCATCAACATCAATGCCAGCACCTTGTTCCTTCCGCTTCATGTTCTCATGCAACAATTGAGACGTAACGAGTTCCCACGACAGCGAGTCCGATCTCGACTCCAATGCAGTTATCAGGAATGCGTACGATTCACTCAAACTCGCGAGAAGCGTGATAACCGAATCGTCTTCAGTGACCGGAGCGTCCACTGCATCAAGCTGCTCCGCCAAAGTCTTCATTTTGTTGATGTGTGCAAGTACATCATCTCCATCTTCCATCTTGGCCGTGAAGAAACGAAGACGAAGAAAGAGCTTGTTAGCTAAGCTCTTCTTCTCGAAGTGACCTTCAAGTCTTTACCATGCATCGTTCGCTCCAGTTGCCGAGCGAACCAATGGCAGCTGCGAATCCTCTAGCGCCAGGCAGATAATTTCCAGTGCCTTCCTTGACTTGCGCTTGAACCCGGATTGATCCAGAGAATTAGCCAAATTTTCCAGCTTGATTTATCCACTTGTGACTTCCCACAGATCTATTTCTTCGAGCACCATCTGCATTTTGAACTTCCACGTATGGAAGTTCGTTCCGTCGAACTTGTTGATGCGAGCGTTGGTGGCGTCCATCACGAAGGCGTAGTCGAAGTCGTTGCTGGCGGCAGAGAAGGCGGGGCTTGGGCTCATAACCTGATGAAAATGCACTTGAGCTATTATTGGCAAAATGCAAAAGTTAAAGTATATTTTAGGTCCTTAGTTCACAACTGGTTGCTACCTCTAAGCCACTTATTTTTATATAATACAAGTATATCAGATTCCTGATTCACTCCGGCCAATCAGTGAATGTCACACCAGGTACATAAGATACTAAACCGGTATTGTACTATACTTATCCAGGACTGTCGTGAACGGTCATGTCGTGGATAAGTATACATATGTATACTTCCAGGACTGTCGTGAACGGTCATGCATCACGTGATTGGCCAAAAACGATATCATACAGCTGTAAGAGACGTTTTCTTGTCAACATTATTCATGTGAATACATATGGCGACCCAAGATGACTCATTTTCGGGGGGATAACTCTGTTCGTCGGCTTCAGAAACAGTTCTGTAAGCACCGTACTAGTTTACCCGAGCGTTGCCGTCATCTTGATCGCGGGTGCCTATCCACCTCGATGACCTTCCTGCCTTGTGTAACCTTGAGTATTGGCGACTGCGCTCTGTTGGTAGACCCCATGAAGATTGGTTGCGAGTGCCCGGAAAGGGCGGATAATATTCAGCAGAGACTAGGGCTAGCTCATAGAAAGAAAATCTCCACGGGGAGCTAGCAGCAGTCATACTTAAGTTACATATACCTAGGGCTGTGACCATGAAATCAATCGGTTAGGTAAGCGATCTTAGGAGACTACTTCATTCTATGGTAATGCGCGCAAAAACTCGACAAACGTCTTCCCGGGCCGCCACCAAAAAATGAAAAATGTGTTTAAAGCATGGGCGAGTTGCTTGAGTTAACGTTCTTTAGGTAATCCCGTTGGAAAACTTTCGGGCAGCCAATTACTATGCTTCTCGGGGGTGTGAACAGCTGGAAGGGTCTCTCTTAACCCTCTTGCAGCTGAGCCAATGGCGCAAAAACGCTTTTCCGACATTTTGGATTAGAAGAAATCGTAGAATATTTTTTTATCCAAAATCCAATGAACCCAATGTACACCATATCAACCCATGTGACCTAGAATGTGATTGGAGTTTAGGATATACCCAAATACTATGTATTCTTAAGTTCCATCACATGGTTAATAAATACTACCTGTGTAGAGCAACTTGCAGACTGACCTGCTTGAATGCTCTTGAACCCGCGATCGGATCGCCTTGTTGATTCAACCACCTGAACTTGCTTGTAGAATCGGTCGGTTATTTATCTAACGCACAATTTACTGTGAGAAAAAGTCCGGCAGCTATTAATGCTTCATTATCCGGTTTACAATCCCTAGTAATTGCTCCCTGCCTAACGTGGCTTCGAGGTTAACCCGTCAAAGGCTTTTCCTTCCATTCCTGAACTCCACCTTGTTCATCAATCCATTTCCCATTTATTGGTGCACTGCATACAGCTATTACGGTGGTCTATCCCGGGAAGCTATTTTAGTGCGCGACATCTTCCTCCGTGCATGTTTACGTTTTTGAACCAACATATGGTTGCCCTGTTCATTGTGTTACCAGCAGACTTACCCGTCCGAAGACCCATTGGAGCCGGACTCGGTACCACACTTATGTGTAAAAAAATAACCAATCTTTGCACATGTTTTGCAGGGAAGATTACTTTGATTTTCTTTTGCTTCGGAGTCGAAGTGACGGCAACCAAAATATCCATCTGTTCTAGACCTCAGCCCCACTATGTCGAGGTTGCGATACGGCGACGGGGTGCCACTTTGCGGCACCTATTGTCTCACGTAAAAGTCGAAAGGCTCGTTCTCTCTTCGACTGCTACCAGTATAGTTGTCAATACTGAAATCTTCCTGGATGCTTAAAAGATAGCATTCTGGAGACTCTTCGGCTGATGCATGAAGAGGTACTGTCTGACAGGATTGTTGCTCATTTTCTTCATGATAACAGCCACCTGCGTAGCCAAGCCGACTGGCTCGCTCACAGTATTTAATAACAAATATTGTGGTCTCTGCAATTTTGCTAATATATTAAGCTTAATTCGACGATCCAAAAGTTCAGGTCGACATCAGAACTCATTTGGAGGAGAAAACAAGCTGAGTTTATCTCCACTTAAATGCTTCTAGTGTTTCAAATGCTGACGGGTCAGTCTCGCTGCGTCTCCATCCCATGTCTTCAAGACACATATAGGGAAAGTATACATGTAAGCTGGGTTCACCTGCATTACGAGACTCCATGGCTGTCTTCAATTTTAGCAGCCATCGTTAGAGTCCCGTATTAGGGGCTACGTCGTTCTTAAAGTTACCGACCTGCGACTCATCTACTGTGGACTCTACATCGCTGTATCTCTAGCCGGTGCGTATACGCACGGTGCGGCTAGCGCACAGAGGAAGACTCTTCATTAAAGCGGTAGCTACCGCTACTTATCCGATACTCCCTTGTAAAGGG
>CM047581.1:108974-127410 GCA_026184515.1 Peronosclerospora sorghi | reverse complement strand
GGACGCAACACGCCAATCTCGTCGAGTTCACCTACTTTCACAGCAGTCTCAAAATCGTTGAAGGACATCTCCTCCAACGACAACAGTTCGCCTACCCCAGGCAACCGTTCCAGGCTTACGCCTTCCGTGACAACACCTGTCACGCTATTCAGCATCCTGTAGGACTGCTGACTACTGGCCTCGGGACTCATCCCGACACCCAGATGGGGGGAGTCAATTGCCCCATCTATTGGAAGCGCCACGTGCCTATCCACACAGGTCTCTACCTCTACCACCGGTGACTCACCGGTCTCACCTATAACGGCAAAGTCGGAATCATTTCCGACGTGCGAAAAAGACAAACTTTGGGTCTCTTCGCTTGGAAGCGCCTCACGCTTAACCACAGCGGTCTCTACCCCTACCACTGGAGTCTCAACTTGTTCGCCGAACACGGCGTGGTCGGAATCAGTTCCGACCTGCAGAAGAGACGAACTTCGGGTCTCTTCTCTAAGCGCCTCGCGCTTACTCTCAGAGGAATCCACCTCTATAACTGGCGACTCACCAGTCTCGCCTATAACGGCGTGGGGATTAACCGCAGAATCCCCCTCGTCAAGGAAAACTTCCTTGACCTCATTGGGGCTGATCATCTCAGACATCCCAATCTCTGGCATCTCACGCCAGAATCGCTTTTGCGATCGAGCAAAGGTGGGTTCATGACTCGCCAATGCTTCATCCAACCGCGGGTGTGTTGAGCTAATGGACTTAGACTATCAGTCTATCCATGGCTCGTGGCGTTCCAGCCACTTCATGCCCAGAATGAGGTCATACCTCGAGTCCAAATCCAGGACTAGGCAACGTTCTAAGCTGTCGAAGTTTGCAAACTTCAGCTTAAGGTCAATCGAGACCTTGGGTACAGAAACCTGTACGCCCGTCGCAAGACGGATCGTGACGACGTCACGAGAACGTGCCTCTAGGGCCTCGGCATACAGCCGACCCTTCTCAACAGAATCCCGTCTGACATAATTGTCAGACGCTCCAGAGTCTATTAAGACTCTCCAAGGCTTATCAAAGCCTTTCACGTCCGCAAGGACTACCAGCAAACCTGGCTGGTACACCAACTCGGTGCTAGAAATCACCGCTTCCCTCGGGGCTTTGTGCTGTCGTCCCCTACCCTGGGGCTTAACAGCACTGAGGGGTCTCCCAGTAGGGCGCCCCGCACCTACTGGGAGCCGTCGTTTCCCGACGTCTTGGACAAGGGCTTTTTCCCCACCCTTGGTTCCTTGTAGCGAGTGTCTCGCTGGTTTTTTTCGGAAATCTGTTCCTCAGATGATCCATGCTCCCACACAGGAAGCATCTCAGCGGCCCATGCCGCTGCAACATAGATAAGAGCTCTGCCTCGAAGCTCTGCGAAAAAGAGTCAGAGTGACTCTTAGCGGGAATTTTCTCCTCCGCTTCGACCTGACTCAGGTCCATGGGTTCAGGACCCACATTAGAGGAACGGAAGTTCCTCTCGGCGTTGAACGCCATCTTGAACGCCTCCTCCAGGGATTCGGGTCGGCATCGGAACAATTACGAACGTGCTGGCCCTTCTCTCAGGCCTCCCATGAAGACGGGGATGGACACATCGTCCGAATACGCTTTCGCGTACATCCCTTCTAACAGGTTCTTAAGATCCTGGATATAAATCTCCAGGTCCTTAGTTCCTTGACGGCACCTCAGGAACGCCAGTTGATTCTGGAAAACCAGATCAAGCGTTGCGTACATGTCCATGAGCTTCTGATTAAGGACCTTCCATGTTGGGAACACGTCCGTGACTGACTCCGAACACGTAAACGCCCATGCACGGGCTTTACCCGTAAGATGGGTCAGTTCAAGTCCCACTTGCAAGTGATCCGCGATCACATTCGCTGTGGCGATGGCCGTTTCGACCTCTCGCAACCACACGTAAAGGTTGTCACCCTTCTCCCCGGTGAACTCCTTTATTTTGAACGATAATGGAGGGCGCACCCGCGTGGAATTCCTCCACTGCAACTCGCCTCATGAGCGATGAGGGCATTTACCCTTTCCTTTACGTCCTCAAGGCCCTGCTCCAGTAGGAGCTTCATGCCTTCTTCCCCCGTTAAGGGTAACAGCCTTTTAAAGGCTTCCTGCTGGACGAGGGTCAAACTATCCCAATCGTCCTGATTCATCCTTTGCAGAGGATGCCTAGTCTACCAACACAGGTGTTGGATTGACTACAAGTGCTACCAAATGTAGCCGGTGCGTATACGCAACGTGCGGCTAGCGCACAAAGGAAGACTATTCCTTAAAGCGGTAGCTACCGCTACTTAGCCGATACGCCCTTGTAAAGAGCTTAGTAGGAGAGTTCTCCTACTCGGGGCCAAGATTCCCGGGTTGGTTTACTATTAGCCTTAACGGCTGTATTCCCTTTACGGGATGTAAGTAAAGGGAGGGCTCCCTCTTACCTACGACACTCTTTGCGCGCGCGACCGGTCGAGGTCGCACGTCCGCAAAATAGAATGAAATGTAAACTGAATATATTTAATATGTAATTAGCCTAAATTAATTTAAACTAATATAAACTATATGTAATACTAAGTAGAATATTCCTAATTCGTACCTAGCTAAATGTAGTGTACACACCTGTGTACTGACACGTGGATGGCTGACACACCACCACACCAAGGGCCCTTGCCCTGATTGGTTAAAATAACCAAAGGTTCGAAACCTTTCAACCCGGCCAATACTGACCTCAACCGTGGTGTCCTCATGTACACTAACACTAAATGTAACCCGAATGTAACCCCGTTACAGTATGTATAGTCGATGCTATATGTCGTACTCTTCATAAAGAATTTTATGAATCTACTTACGAGTATGCTATATGCTGCCATAGAAGCATCCGTAGCAGGTGTTACGCTGTATAATTGGATATGATTCTGCAACATCTGTGCTGACACTCATGCTGTCCTAGCTTCAGCCGCTAGGAAGATAATGTTTA
This sequence comes from Peronosclerospora sorghi, assembly GCA_026184515.1. Classification (NCBI taxonomy): domain Eukaryota; phylum Oomycota; class Peronosporomycetes; order Peronosporales; family Peronosporaceae; genus Peronosclerospora; species Peronosclerospora sorghi. The sequence continues at coordinate 124,430 of CM047581.1, read as the reverse complement.
AGTCATCAGCTTCCTTAGAGGCGCGCTGTTCTTGCAGGTCGTTAGGTTTTCAGATTTTTTGAATTCCGATACCAACAATCCAGCTCTAAAATAAAATTATTTTGACAATCATCTTAAGTAGGTGTGATGTAATGGGAATCAATTCAGTAAAACCTACGATATTTGAGTTGAAATATCACTGTTCCAACAGGTACTTCGAAAAAAAATTCCTAATGCGGATACCCACGGTTAAACCGACGCCTGACTTAGGAGGGGGTACTGTGCTCGTCTGTTTTGAATAAGGCCAGCCCAGCGAACTGACCTACCCGATCACCGCGATCATCACCTTAGTTGTGGGCAGGTCGACAATTCACCCCAATTACCTTCCCACAGAAGTAAGGGCGATAGCGCGTTTCCGGTAGACCCTTGAATACGACTGCCCGGTAAGGGCTGATAATAATTGGCGGAGACAAGGGATAGCTGGTGGCCGGAAGCTCTTCGCTGGCGGGCAGCCATTATACATGATTTCATTACATCTAAGACTCTGACCGAAAAGTATCCATCAGTAAGGTCAGTCAAAAGAGGAGGACAACTTCAATCATCGTAAGACACGAGAGAAATTGTACAAACGTCTTTCCGCGCCCCAAAGCAGCCAACATTTCGGCTCCCTTCCAAACATGAAATTTTCTAACTACGGGCGCGTTTCTTGAGCTACGTTACCAGGTAAATCATGTCGGGGACATCCTGGCCGCCCAACACTATGTTTTTAGGCTTTTTAGTTTTGTTAGAGCTCTTACAGCTAAGGCAACGCCGCAAAAGCGCATTCCGACTTGTGTAATTGCATTCAATGAATCTAATGTGCACCATACGAACTCGTGTGACCTATTCGAAAGATAAATATCCTAAATCTTATCCCATGATTGCATGATTGGTAAATATTACATGGCATAAAGCCTGACCTGCTTGAATGCGACTTGAACGTTGATAAGTCACTCAACCACCTGAACTTGCTTATTGAGTCGTTACAACAGATTCTCTTCACACTATACAGTCGGTCAACTGTCGGGCAGCTATATATGCTGTTGAAATTTTTTAAGTGTTGTGTGGAGTTCAGACCAAGGGTATACAAACTTCAAGTGATATGAAATCCGGATATGCATTGTGGCTACATTAGGAATTTGGCTGTATTTTTTGTCTTTATTAGGATATTTTAGATTCAGCTTCTTTAATACGCCTTTTATGCTAATATTTTTTACTAAAAACAACAACTTCTTACTTGCCTTTCGTGCGCCTCTACGCTGATCACGTAGAGACCGATTCTTTAAGAAACAAGCTTACAGACTTTTCAGATGATAACGGCGGGTACATCCACCACGGACAATTCTCCGTGCCTCCAACTCGTGTCAATTTTGTGGTGAAGTGTTATTGAAAATTTCTGACCTGTCTGTACCAGTGTACCAGTTATAAAGGCGGATCGATCGGGTTGGATGAAAGGACGGAGTGTTTTGGGCCAATCGTGTGCTTGAGTGTTTTTTACGCAGATTTGAGGTAAGGCACAAGGTTTACATATAGTTTACATATTGTATTTTAATTGATTTATTAAATATAGTTTTCGTATTACATTGGGTTGCATAAGTCGCCGCTCCGTAGGAGTCATGGGAAGCAGAGGGCTAACAGGGTCCCCTCTTGCTCATTAATCCCGTCCAGGACTGAGTTCCACCGGAAGTCCCACGACGGGAAGCTCCCATTACGTTCACTCACCCCTCAAGTTCGGCCACGTTTGGAACGTGTTTTACTGGCTGGGTTACTCATCGCGATCTGCGGTTAAGTCCCAGGAATTGGTTGGATTACTTACTGCGATTCGCCGTCAAATGCCAAAACTTATTGGCTGTATTACTCATTGCCTTTGCAATCAAGTTCCAGAAACACTTTTGGCTGGATTAATCACTGCTACGTGCAGTCAAGTGCCAGGTTTAACTGCATTTGGAGTGACGATTTGCTTCGTTTGCCGATCGGCCATATTGAATTATCTTTTCGTTGAAATCATGGATCCGTACCCCAGAAGTGGTACATTCGTATCGACATCTACTGAAAGCTCCACTGAGCAACGGTCCACCGAGTGTGTAGCCAGCCACCCACACCAATGGGTACACAAGGTGAGACACGAGACGAATCGGACTCGGCGTCCTGTAATGCCGATCGGTCACCCGATCGGCACCCAGGCGAAGGTTCGCGGGGTACCCCCCCGTTAGTTGGTCGGCTGGGCGCGATGGTGGCTCAGTTCCGGAAACTTCGGTGCTCGTTTCGAACTGGACTACACCACAATTTTTACAGGTACGTACCCAAAGGGACACAAGGGCGCGTAAGTTTTCTAAATATAAGTTTTTGTGAAACGTTCACGTTCTTTTTCGTGGTTTACGTGAAAAGTTCTCCTGGAATTTGTGTAGAGAAATTGGTTATTTTATTTGGCTTACGTTACTACATTGTTTTTTAGAAATTCTCATGGAAGGAGAGGAAACCTTCGACCAGGAGGGAGCCCTAAAGTCGTTCTTCATTGAGTGGGAAATGTATCAAAGACTGGATAAAATGAAAGAGGAACGATCGCAAGGATCGGGCCAGAGTGTGGATCCGGTTACGGCAAGCAATTATTCGTTTAGGGGCCCGGATAGCATATTTCAAGAAAGTGTGGGGAAGCGTATGGAAGATTTTGGGTACAACTGTGGTAAACATGGATGGGCCATCCGGAGCATAAGCGACGCAGTGTACAAGTACACGATGGAAAGCGACAGGCGGATGATATGTCAGGTTGGTTGGTCGATGGAGCATATCAGGTTGGGTAAAGGTGATTGGTAGATATTAGGTAATTGGTTGATTTTAGGATATAAGCAATAATAAAGCTCTCCTTTTGCGTCCGATCAGCTAGATCACCGATTGGGACGGCGTGATCACCTCGAGCCCCCCTTTCTTTTGCATACTCACCCCTACACGTCCCGGGCGGGAGCACGTAGTTCACTTTTTTGGCCCAACGGCAGACGTAAGGTTTTCAGAACTCACACTCAACTCCATCCGCTGTGTCAGTGGATTCGTTTGGAAAGGCTACTGGGAACTTGATCGAGCCGAGTTCTCTCACCTCTACCCCCATTGGTTTTCATCTGACCTCTAGAAGTTCGGCTGCTTTAAGCGCCCCTTGGGAACTCTAGGTGGATTTTTGTAAAATCCATCGATCTGCACATAGAAGGTGGATGATCGACTCCGGGGTCCTCGGGGAACTCCCATGCAAGGAGCTCCGCCCCTCTTGATTCCTTCATCAACTTTCAGGTCGTTGAGCGTGATTTTTCTGTCCCAATGGTGCAGAGTTCTTGATACATTTGTGGTGGCTGGCCAAAATTTGAAGCTTGGAAAGTCGTTCCAACAGCTCCCGGACTACCGACTAATGAAGGGGGTCCTCCGGTTGTCCTGTGACACGCCTATGTATTTCTTACCTTGTGTACCCGACGGTTTGGGCGTGGGTCGCACTCCAGGAGACTGGGACTTAGATCCGTACAATTCCGATGCAGATTGAGGTGAATTCGTAGCAGATCAACGAGTGTCGATCAGGTGTAATAATTTGCAGATTCGAGGTCGCGGGGATAAACAGGGGTTCGAAGATCGCAGATCGATGATTGATGATTGATGATCGCTGATCGCAGATCGATGATTGATGATTGATGATCGCTGATCGCAGATCGCAGATCGACCTAGTTGATCTTGTGCGGGCTGAAGAGACTACACATGATCGCAGATCGCTGATCTCTGATCAATGGTCGCAGATAGATCAAGTAGATTTTGCGTGAATCGACGAGATATCGGATGATCACAGATTGATGATCGCTAATCGATGATCGCAGATCTCAGATCGATCTAGTTGATTTAGCGTGAATCGACAAGATATCGGATGATCACAGATCGATGATCGCATATCGCAGATCGATCTAGTTGATTTTGCGTGATTTAACGAGATATCGGATGATCACAGATCGATGATCGCAGATCGCAGATCGATCTAGTTGATTTTGCGTGATTCGACGAGATATCGGATGATCACAGATCGATGATCGCATATCGCAGATCGCATATCGGTCTAGTTGATTTTGCGTGAATCGACGAGATTGCAGATGATCACAGGTCGATGATCGTTGATCGATGATCGCAGATCGCAGATCGATCTCGTTAATCTTGTACGAATTGACAAGATATCGGGTTGATGATCGCAGATCGCAGGTCGCAGATAGACGGTGTCGATCTAGCGGTAATCAGCGAAGGGGTACTTGATCACGTGGCGGAAGTCTTCACTACTTGATCGCCGAGGTTCTTAAGCCTATATCGCTAAAGAAATACCCAATATATTATGTATTCCTAGCCTAAACTCAAGAGGAACGGGTGTGCACGCAGGCATTGGGGAAGAAAATCAAGCGGCTGGAAATTTTACGAAATCCGGGCCTACAGCCGCGCCCGTATAAGATATCCAAGCTTAAAATTCAAACATATCAAAATTTACCAGGGGTGGAGATTTCGTCTGGGTTTGCTTGAAATGAAAGCATTAATATCAATTAGCTTGGTGAAAATCTTGACGGAGCGGCTTCTCGATATTTTCGCTCGAATATAGGGATCTGGCGGAAGGTACCGCAAACACTGCATTATGTGTTAGATCAGAAGTGGCGTTTATATTAAGTGATTATTTCGCATCAACAGGCCGCACAGATATTTGAAGCTGAGAAAGATCAAAGACGGTCGTGGAATGAACATTCGCTCTATTTGACGGCTCTGACGCGTGAAAGCGGTTACAGTGAGAAACTGATTGTGGAAAACCCGGTAAATGGCGCTGTTCCAGCGTTGAAATACGCGATGCTGACGCGGTGCGATCCTACGAGGATGAATTTTATGCTACATGCTCAAGAGTTAGTGTAGTGGGCGCAAGAAGGGGAGGAAGAACATGTGAAGTGCAAAAAGACACCAAGACGAGGTGTGAATTTTGTTTAATATTATCCTTATCCATGTATTGCACAGAACGTAGGAAACTTGCACCGTAGTTGAAGCGAAGTAGCACGTATATAGTAAAATTGTATACAGTCGATGTCGCAGCAAGCAATAGTCGGTTTGCAGCGATAGAAGGACCCGTAGACAGCGTGCAGTAAATAGAAGAAGTAGACAAACCAGGGACTTGATCAATGGAAAGTTTATTGAGAAGTGGTTAGTTATCCTAACATGAAAATATGCACGTTGAAGCAATAGCACACTTCCATCCCTATATATGTGCCACACATCACATTAGCTATCAGTGCCTTAAAAACATATGTACTCAAGTAGAGTACATGACACAGATGGCACTAATAACTAACGGCTATGCAATACAAATTGCTACCTAAAAATAGTGTTACTTAGCTTTAATTTTTAAAAGACTAAAAATAGAGAGACGATTTTAATAAATATGTGGATGATCACAAGAGATTGGTTATATGCAACTACTGTCGTGGAAAGGGTCATATCCGAAGGTAATGCCCAAAAAGGTAGGTAAGTGTGAGAATAAAGCTCACGAAAAAGTACAAGGTGGATCTGAAAAGGAGTACGGTCGGCAAGGGTCGGCGAGAGTCAGGACGTGCCTGAAGCTCAAAATTCGTGTCACAGTGCTGTCAATGATATTTGTATTTGATGTGGAGTCCAGTTCAAAATCGAACACCGAAGTGTCCGGAAACTAACCATCATTTCGCCCAGCCGACCAACTAACGGAGGGAGTACTCCGCGAACCTTTGCCTGGGTGCCAATCGGGTGTCCGATCTGCATTACAGGACGCCGAGTCCGATTCGTCTCGTGTCTCACCTTGTTTACCCTTTGGTATGGGTGGCTACACACTCGGTGTACCGTTGCTCAGTGGAGCTTTCAGTAGGTGTCGATACGAATGTACCACTTCTGGGGTACGGATCCATGATTCCAACGATAAGATAATTCAATATGGCCGATCGGCAAACGAAGCAAATCGTCACTCCGAATGCAATTAAACCTGGCACTTGACTGCACGTAGCAGTGAGTAATCCAGCCAAAAGTGTTTCTGGCACTTGATTGCAAAGGCAATGAGTAATACAGCCAATAAGTTTTGGCATTTGACGGCGAATCGCAGTAAGTAATCCAACCAATTCCTGGGACTTGACCGCAGATCGCGATGAGTAACCCAGACAGTAAAACACGTTCCAAACGTGGCCGAACTTGAGGGGTGAGTGAACGTAATGGGAGCTTCCCGTCGTGGGACTTCCGGTGGAACTCAGTCCTGGACGGGATTAATGAGCAAGAGGGGACCCTGTTAGCCCTCTGCTTCCCATGACTCCTACGGAGCGGCGACTTATGCAACCCAATGTAATACGAAAACTATATTTAATAAATCAATTAAAATACAATATGTAAACTATATGTAAACCGTGTGCCTTACCTCAAATCTGCGTAAAAAACACTCAAGCACACGATTGGCCCAAAACACTCCGTCCTTTCATCCAACCCGATCGATCCGCCTTGACAACTGGTACACTGGTGCAAACTGGTCGATAATTTTCAATTGCACTTCGCCACAGATTCTCAAAAGATGCGCTAGCCGTCATCTCGTTGGTGATGAAAATCTCTTGGAAGACGTGGATCCTTGCACGGGAAATACAAAGTTGATATTTCCCGATTGAAATTTCCTGCAAATTGCGAAGATCGAAAAAGTCCAATTGAGGGGAGTCAATGATCCGGATACGATCATAGTTCTTCAGGAATTTTTTTTCGACAAAATTAGCAGGAAATTAAATTTTGCTCCGAAAACTGATGCAGAAAGGATGTAATTTTATACTGAAGTAACAAGATGGAAGTCAGATTAAGGGAAATTTACTTTTGAATGTGAAGATGAGTGGGTCTATTCTCATTATAAATCTGATCCTGAAGACTGATAAGAGTCTTCTGGCAAACATTTCCGAAGTTATCATGAATACGACTATGGAGACAGATAATGATGGTACCCAAGAAGGCAGTTTGTACCATTTTCACCTGCATCTGGGTCACCTTGTGTACGATACAATGGAACGTTTAGTCAAGGACCCGCAGTATGGCATTAGTTTCACGAGCACGGCGCGTCCAAATTGCCCAACGTGTGCAGAAGGGAAGGGAGTACGCAAGTTTGAACCTAAGAAGGATTCCGGTGCTAACTCGACCATTGATCAAGTCGGGGGTGTTATATGCAGCGAACTAAAAGGTCCAATTAACCTTTGGGACCGACGGGGGCACAGACATTTGGTAGTTTTTGTGGATCACTACTCATCCTACGTGCGTGTATTTCCGGCAAAGACCAAGGATCAAGCTGCAAAAAAATGAACATTTTTAGCGTGGTTCGAGAGAGTGTTTAATTGTCGTATATACATTCTGCGGACAGACGGTAGATGCAAATATAAAATTGTGGATTTATTTTGCAAAAGGACTGGAATAATGCGTCAAGTAACTGAAGAGGGATGTCCCGCGTCAAATGGCAAAGCGGAACGGATGAATAAGACTATTTTGAATAGGGTTCGCCGCATGGTTTTTGGTTCTGGTGTACCTTTAACGTATTGGTCAGAAGCTGCTGAGTATGGCGCTTAAGTACTAAACCGCGCGCTGACACAATCAAACCCGGGAAGAGGATCCCCTTACGAGATGCTAACAAAAGCTAAGCTAACAGTGAATGATATCGTGGTTTTCGGGTCCCCTTGTATGGTTTGGAGGAGCCCTGGAAATAAGACGATGAATAAGTGATCTGAAAGGGGACCGATTATCGGAAAAGAGATGAAACAAATGGATTTAAAGATTTGCTGTTGAAGAATCGAGTGGTAACGACCACTCGACATATAAGTCAGATCGAGAGGCCGGATAACAAAACAAGCGAACTAGTATCAAAGACTTTGTTAGAAATTTTTTCGGATATGTCTATGGGAGTAGATGTGGATCCTCAAGATAGAAGTGTGTGCAAAATTTCCAAGGATACAAGCGATCAAGGTATGCACACATCAGCGTAAGCTTCTACAAAACCGAAAAGATGTGCGTGAGACACCAAGATTCAGCGAATACAAGAAAAAAACTGAAATAGAAAAGTGCAAGAAGAAGTCATGTCTGAAAGGAGGGTCGTGAGCCAGTGAAGATGCAAATTTGATAAATAAAGCAGACAAAGATCATACGCTGGCAGTCTATACAGTATTGAGTTCCAGCGATGTTGGGATGGAGGCAAAGTATGCAAAGGACCCGGATAATTTTAAAGATGCGCACAAACGTGAAGATGCCTACATGTGGAAGTCGGCGGGAGAGGCCTAGTTGAAGCTTTGAAAGACCTCTATACATGGGAAATGTTCATGTGTAATGGGAATCGTGCGATACCTATGAAGTGGGTGTAAAAGGAAGCTGAAAGAAGATGGTTCGATCGAGCCCTACAAGGCAGTTTAGTGGAACGTGGAGCCAAACGGGTGTATGGAAGAGATTTCGTGTTTACGATCTAAAGTGTTATGGATCTCAGTAATGTCAATGTGTTTCTACCTATGGCACAAGTGTGGAATGTACCGGTAATCCGTTCTGATGTACCAAGGGCTTATCCAAATGTGCACACGGGCAAGGATTTTTGAAATTTATTTGAAGATACCTCAAGGCATGGAAATCTCCCTTCGGAAAGAATTATCGAAATATGTTGGAGTAAGTTGACCAAAATATTTGGCTTTGCGTTTAAAAACGAGTCGATATGGTTTGAAGCAAGCCGGTTGCATGTGGTATGAACTATTAAAGAACACTTGTGGACCTGGATTTTACGCAGTGCATGACTGATACATGCATTTTCTCAAGGAACAATCATGATGGCATCGTTCTAGTCGGAGTATATGTAGTCGATTTACTTGCGTGTGACAGACACAACAGAGAAATTGGTAAATGATAAAAAAATGATTTTTTCTCAGATGGTTCTGAAATTAAAGACGTAGGATTGGTGGAGAAATTTCTCGGTATTGGAATATGCGGAGACCAAGAGTGTGGATACATTGGATCAAGAAGGGACTATTTTAACGAGTTATTGAGAAATATAACGTGGAGAAGGCTAACTCAGTCCAATTGCCGATAAGTGATTTATGTAATAAAAGTGAAGACGATGGACTTTTGTCGGTGAGTACAGAAAAGGGGCGACTACTTTAAAGGTGTTTCAATTTATAATGGGAAAATTGCTAAGGATCTCTAGGTGCGCTCGAACAGGCATTTATTTCGCGGTTCATCGCGTGACCAGACGTATGCACGCTTCAAGACAAGATTATTTCAAGTATGCGAAGAAAATCATCAGGTACTTAAAGGGTTCGAAGGAGATGAAGCTACATCTAAATGGTGGAAATAGAAGTGGTAGACCCTTGCATCTTATTGGATATACCGATGCTGATTTCGTCGGAGAGAAGGAATACAGGAAGAGTATTAGCGGGTGTGTGACATTTTTGAATAGCATGGTGGTCGGATCGGCATTCAAGAAACAGGTGCTTTCGCGGTGTCGACTGCCGAGGAGGAATCGTGGCCGCCGCAGTCAGTGGTAAATAAGTTCTTGAACTGAAGTAAATTGATCGAGTAGATTGGACTATGCGTGGAGAGGTTGATCATGTTGCGTATGGACAATCAGGCCGCTATCCGGCAGCTACAGCATGAAGGTAGTAGTGCTGCTTGGAAACATGTTTAAATAAAGCTCAAGCTCAAGTTTTTGAAGGATTACGTGAAAAAGGATGAGGTAAAACCACTGCATGTGGAAAGCGATGAGATGGTTGCAGATATATTGATTATGCCATTGTGTGCAGCCAAGGTTTGCGGATTAGGAGCGAGATTCGACTCAAATAAGGCCCCTGTGTTTGCGGAAGGAGTGTTGAAGTTTTTGAATTGTTCTGTGAAGTTCAGACCAAGGGTATATGTGGTGGAGCGGATGATCAGAGTTTTTTTTTTTAAGCTTGATCAGGGGTTACCACGGCGCCCGGACTGCCGACTGACGAAGGGGGTCCTCCGGTTGTCTTGTGTGACTGATTTGTGTTCCTGCTCACCTTGTGTACCCGACGGCTTGGGCGTGGGTCGCTCTTCAGGTGTCGGGGATGTCACACAGCAATTCCTTGATGCAAGATTAGGGTAAGAGTTGGCGCGAGTTGCAAACAGTTGATCCCAGGTCACAGGTTGCAGATCGTCGACCTCGGTGGCGATCAGTGAAGTGGTACTTGATCAGGCAGCGGAAGTCTTCACCGCCTGATCTCCGAGACTCTTAGACTTAATACGCTAAAAGAATACCCAATATACTATGTATTCTACGATTAACTAAGAGGAGGGTCGATCAACGACGGGCTGATCGACGGCTTTACTAAAATCCGCCTAGTAGTTCCCGTGGTGCGCTTATAGCAGCTGAACTATCAGGGGCCAAACGTTTACCAATGGGGAAGAGGTGAGAGCGCACTACTCAATCAAGTTCCCAAACCAAACAACAGAAAAACCTTTAAAAAAACTACCGCTGGCACAGCGGGCGGAGTCGCGGGCGAGTTCTTGACACTCTACGCCTGCGGGTGGGCCAAAAATACACTAGGTGCTCCCGCCCGGGACGTAGAGATGCGCAGTAATAGGAGGCGGCGCAAAGGTGCCGATCCTGGGTGTCCTTGGAAGTTAGACCCAAAAAGAGAACTGTATTACTGCTTATATCCTAATATCTACCAAAAACCTAATATCAGCCAATCAGAACTACCCATTCCTACGCATTTTGTCGACCATTCGACCTGATTTCTCCGCTTACCGTTAGGTTACCGTTAGGTAACTGTCCCAGTTTCCGCATCGTCTCAGATGTCCCGTCCACGCCCCGTCCATGTTCGCCACCGTTGTGTCAACAGTTGTACTGACTGATGTACCAACTGTGTTACCAACTGAGGTACCAACTGTCGTACCACCTGTTGTACCGACTATTGTACCGACAAAATTTGTGGTACATTTTACCACAGCCGTACCCATAGTGGTTCCCACAATTATACCCACAATTATGTACCATTTTAGGGTACACTTTACCACAGAGTGGTGCCCACGGTCATGCACCCAGTTATACACAAGCAACATTACTTGCCCATCCACAAACCAATGTAGTGATGCACCAATTTTTTGGTACACTTTACCACAGCCGCCCCTGAACCTCGTCCCAGCCCGACAGCGGTTGGGGTGGGGGTCGATCAAACCGTTGCTACCCATTGATCATGGCATCGTCGAGCATGTCATTTCCACCCAATGATCATCCATTTCCGTTAGGGAATTTCCACAAATCAATCACGAGGTCGATCATGGACACCAGATCGTCCCTATCCGATCTCGAAAACGCTATTGACAAGCTCGCGAGCAGAGGAGTTCGAGAGCACATCTCGGCCACAGGGGCATCGCCTCCACGCGGAGCAACACGACTTGCAACTCTTCAGTGCTCTTGGATCGATCGCGCAGCGCGTCGTCCACCTCCCGCGCGTGAACGTGTGCCATGACCACGAGCTTCTGGAACGTCGATGGTTTTCGTCACAAAAGTCACAACAAATCATGGGCGGATCTTCGCCGCCACGACAGAGACAAAAGCCAGACAACAGCGTACGTTGCATGCGCTTGAGTGCCGGTCGAGAGCGCAGACAGCGAAAGTCGTCCATGGGCGACCCACTGGGGAGACACTGCGGATGAAAGTAGAATCGACAGCCGCGACAAGTCCGGACCGTGACTTTTTCACTCCGAATCTGATCACAGACGCAGTGCAGCTGTGCGTACAAGCGAACGTGATGCTCCGGACAATGTGCGACTTGGTGCGCTCGCTCCAAGGCAGTTCTCAAGAACTGCGCGAGCGAGAGGTGGCCCGTGGACAGCCGCACGAACAAGGCATGGACCGTGTCGTACCATCGACGACATTCTTGAACTCGTGCGTGCAGCTGACGACTCAAGAGCGAGTAAATGGATTAGGCTAGCGGGTGGATCACTTTTCCTTCAATCAATAAACATTCTTGATCATACCATTCCCACTTGTTGCTTCGTCATTTTTCAATATATCCACATAAATCGCCCTTCCATTGTCTCATCTGCCGTTACTCCATCACCATATCGCGCAATATCCACCGTAATTTCACCACTTCAAGTCAATAATCATCTCTCTACTCATCGTAAGTTCCGTCAATAGCTCTTCTCCAATCACAGGTTCTTCAAGCATATTTCCACAGTCAGTCAATCGGTAATGCGTTAGTGGGACTCTTCGTCCACCTGCATTACATCAAACCGATGTTTGGTAATATTCTTTCGTTCGAAGTCCTTGATTAGAGCATCGCAGTTCAGATCTGCTTCGTCTACCCATGATGGCTCATCATGACCCTTCCAGTAGACTTGATATTCGCGCAACGTTCTGACGTTCCTGGTCTTTCGACCAGATCGGACATCGGTGATGCGATCGACTTCAAATTGGCCGGCTCTAGGGTCCTTTCCCAGCTGTCCTCGGGTACTAAAGCTTCATCGAAATCAAAACGATCTTCTACCCCAGCTGTTAGCACAGTAGTAGGTCGATTAGGAAATTTCTTGACCAGTTTCAACTTGGATAGGTGCACGAATGGAAATATGCGATAGTCGATACCAGCCGTAATCAACCTTGCAGCATAGTCACCGATAACCTCATCGACTCTGAAGGGTCCATGCAACATATGCGCCAGTTTCTTTGCGAACCCTTCTTTCACTCGATCGAGGTATAACCAAACCCTCGACCAAGCTTCGATCTTGTGCGGTGTCACTGTATCATTATACTTTTCCGCTCGGCCGGCTACTTCTTGGTTCAATCGGGTGCTCACTTGATCACGGGCGTAGCGGTAGTCTTTCTGCAGCCTGTATCTCCATCGACGCGCATCGCGGTCTTTACGCCGAATTCCACCCAGTTGCAACGTCGATTCCAACGATGATCGTGGATCCCAACCATACGCCAAATAAAATGGTGTTTCTCCACGAATGCGATCAGGGGTCGAATTTAACGAGAATACCAGTCGCTCTGCATACGAACTCCAATCCTTCTGACCGATATCTGATACATACATCTTGATCGCTCGTGTAATCGTCTGCACCATTCTTTCCGCCTTGCCGTTCGCCTGTGGACGGTATGCCATAGTGGCACTCTGACGTTGTCCCACGATTTTCTTGAACGCACGAAATACTTCCGACATAAAACCAGGTTCACGATCATGCCGGATCACCTCACTAGCCCCAAATCGTCGAAATATACATTCTTCATAATTTTCGGCGACTTTCTGCGCTGTGCGGGACGATCCAGCTTTCGCGACCACCATACCCGTGAACAAAACAGTCCAGATCAACAATTCCGTATTCCCATCAGTTGAGCGAGGTAGCGACGAGATATGATCCATGGCTATCACTTGGAATGGATAAGTAGCCTCAATGTTTCCAGGCGACATCCCCTTGATCCTAGGCTGGCCCTTCCCCGTCTCTCAGTCTACGCATTGTCCAACAAATCTTTGTACACTTCGAAATAGACCACGCCAATGAAAGTATCGTCTGATCCGCTGATATGTACGCCCTATGCCTTGGTGTCCTCCTTCCAAGCTCACATGATAATGGTGGAGGACATCCGCATGTATGGGTCTCGGGTAAGACCAGCTTAATCGTAGAACTCGATCGTCTTGATCATCTTTATCATCGCTGTCTTTTCCTTAAGACATATTCCCACAGTAAATCAGCAATCCTTATCGTCGACATCGTAGTTGTCGGCAATTTTCGCGCAATCCTTTACCTCGTCTGCGCTCAATTGTGAGACGTCACCATACAGATAACTTTACAAATCATGAATCCATTTCTCTTCGTCCTGCGCCTTTTTCACCCGTTCCGCCCTTATACCGGCTATGGATACTTCGGGCCACGTTGACGGTCGCGGATGACGGAGGTTACGTGATCGTGTCGTCACTAGCACTTGTGGGGCAGTGGGATCTTCATTCCACGTGATCACTTCCGACAATCTGTTGAGATCGGCCAATTCCTCCAGCCGTTTCTCGTCATCAATCTCACATCTTGTTCCACCCTGCATGGCCATAGTGGTGATATGATCTGCACTCTTATTCCACTCTCTTTTAACATGCACCATATCATGATCGGTCCATTCGCGAAGGAGGTTAAACGCACGCTGTTGCAACACTTTCAATCGCGGAGCTTTACACTCTATTTCACCGCGCATTTACATGATTACCAAATTCGAATTTCCACACACGATAATCCTTCCTTTGGGGTATCGCGAAAGTAGATCCAAACTTAAAAGCAATCCATGGTATTCCGCTTCGTTCACCGTGATATCAGGTGAATGATCAGCCACCGCGGTCATAATCTTCCACTCCGGGAATTTCCATACAATAGCGCCGAACGCACCTACACGTCGCTTGACACTTGCAGATCCATCGAAACTGATCACGTAGAGTTCTTCGCCTTTATAAACCGTAGGAGGTGGTACTTCAATCATCTGCCGCGGTTGTTTTTTGGGAGCGATCGCAATAAGTGCTTCATCGATTTCGTGCGAGGTGTGATGCTTGCAGCTAACGCCCCTAGTACCTCCTCTTCTCCCTGTACACATTTCTTGATCTCGAGGTCCCATTGGGATAAGATCGCATCCCATCTGCCCAATCGTCCGTCTAGACCGTTGGATGTTAGTAACCATTTCAACGTGGATAAACGTGACAAGACAGTAATCGTCTTTCCGACCAGCATCGTGAAGTAAACATCCAAAACCCGTAGAAGCGCCAGAAATTCCATTTTGACGGAGCTGTAATTCAGCTCACCGCTCTTCAATGTTCGGCTGGCGAATGCGACGGGACAATACACTTGATCATGTTCTTGTACCAGCGCGGCGGATATTGCCCATTTGCTGGCGTAAACCACGATCACCGGCGTTTTGTTCTGATCAAAATGTTGCAGGGTTCTGGCTAACGCAATATTCGCTTTCAGCATGCTGAATGCTACTTTTGGCCTGATTAATCGATCGCCATCATGATCCGAATTCTTCTTGATCTATGATCGGCTCTTTAACTCTTGATAATCTATCTCTCGTAATTCGTAGAGCAAAGCGGCATATATCGCGAAGTCTTCAATAAATCGACGGTAATAATTCAGACTTCCCAAAAACGATTGCATAGCAAGGTACCAGGAAAAGTAAAATCGACCAAATCATCCAAATTCTTCGGATTTGTTTCCAAACCACGGCTAGAGACGTGATGTCCTAAGTAAGGAACTTCACTCTGCCCCCAGTAAGATTTAGCCACGCTGATCGACAAGTTCCACTGATCGCACTTTTCCAATAGGTTCCGCACCTTATCACACAGGGTAGCCCATGTAGGTGCAAGGATCAAAATATCATCGATATATGGTCGTCGCTGCAGCACAGACGGGCCCGGTGTCTGATCAGGCTCTCCCACA
>CM047581.1:61043-107794 GCA_026184515.1 Peronosclerospora sorghi | reverse complement strand
TTACTTGCCTCCCGTGCGCCTCTACGCTGATCACGTAGAGCGCGCTTCTTCAAGAAACAATCTTCCAGACTGTCAGGCGCTAACGGACGGTATAGCCACCCCGGACAATTGGCTGTGCCCCAACTCGTTTCAATTTCCTACATATGCTTTATTATGCGGCTAACCATTCCTGAAAATGCTGCTTGCCTGCCGCGTCTCCGATTGGTGACACGCAAGCCTTTCCCTTTCGATCTTGATACCTTCATGATCGATTTATTTCCTAATTCATTTGGCGCTACCAGTCGCTGTATGCAGCTATTCTAGTGGTCGACCCTGGCAGCTCAACACCAGGCAACTCTTCAACCTATCATATACGGGCAGGACTTTAGTTCTCCCTGCGGTTTACCGTTGTTCCGGTGCGCATGCTTACTTTTCGCCATACTGTAGTGGTAATACAGTTATATGTAATCAACTTGCCCTTAGCGTATAGTCTCCACGTGAATTTGCGTAATCGTTCAGTAAATGCCTATACCAAATCAATCGAAAGCTCATCTTGTATCCACACCACTGATATCTAATGCGTAATGTGATTCCTACTGTCCTATCACACGAACACCCCTTGGTCCAAAGTAATAATGCGCGCAAAAGTAGTGTGCGCGAAAGAAACGTTAGTTATGCGGATAAAGAAGAAAATGTAAAAGTGATATATTCTGACAAGAACTAATTATAGTCCGTCACAAATTATAAAATTTTGTACACCTATTTTCGGCACTTTTGGGTGATGCATCATCCTTGGAATAACATAACGCCTTGGCACATCTTCATATTCCAACACTCCTTCTCATCGGTGTGCACTCCGAAAAAAGGTTCCACTTAGTGTTATGACAACCAATTTTGGTCCTCATCTCTTCGAACCTTGGTGTCGCCAGCGCCTTCGTAACATTTCTTCAATCATTTCTTTAGTTCCCTTGAAACGCACTTCTACACGTCCTTCCATTTGCTTCGAAACCAGAAACTTGATATGCACGTCCACATGTTTCATCTTGGCTGAGTTGTTTTCCCCTTCTAAAAACTTGATCGCCGATTGGTTGTCCGAATAGAGTATCATCGGCAACTTGAGCTTTAATCCTATCTCTGTCAGCAACTCGAACACTCCAAACACTTCGCATTTCACTTGAGAGGCCGCATAAAACTCTGCTTCCATCGTCGACAGTTAAACGCATCCTTGTCGTTTGCAAATCCAGTATAATACTATTCCATCCATCGTGATTAAACCACCCGTCACATATTTCCTGTCCATCTTGCACCCAGCGTAGTCTGCATCGCTGTATGCCACCGATTCAAAGCCATTATCTTTTTCAACTTTACTTGATACCTCCATCTTCAGTATCATCTTCTTGGTTCCTTTCAACTACATCAGAATCCGCTTTTCTAAACTCCTAACCATCATCTTGGTCGAATGCGTCTACCGCGTTGCTCTGTGTACCGCGAACACAATGTCCGGCCTAGTACTTCTCACTATCCACAGGAGGGATACAACAAGTGATTGGAAATCCCTCACTGCAGGCGATCCGTCACTAGGCTTGACCGGAAGATCGACTTAGTTCTCTATGCACACATCTTCGTAAATGCCTCCAATCGGTGTCTTCACAGAATTCGCGTCCGTCAATCCATACTTATCCACGAGACAGCTAGTCATAACTTCTTGATCCAGATAATAACCTCCTTCTACGTAGTACGTTACCCTCATTCCTAAAAACTTTGACACTTCTCCGAGATCCTTAATATAAAGTATCTTCATGTCTTCAAAACCCGTCTTCATTAATTCTTGGTGCATGTCCGTGACCAATGGGTCATCTACGTAAACAACTACCACCACAATATTTACTCCATCTATGATGTATAAGCATAAATCAGTGCAACTTTGCGAGAAATCCAGCTTCATTAACTTGTAACAATCTGTTCCACAAACTGCCCGCCTGTTTTAGGAAATATAACGTTTCTTGAGCTTCAAAGCCAGTTCATTCACGTTTTCAACCCTGAACTTCACCAAAACTTCCTTCTTCAACTCCATTCCTCTTGGTATATATAAGTAGATATCATGCTCTTGTTCCAGTGCCTCCACGTAGGCATTAGGGATGTCGCCATGCTTTGCCTTCACATTCCACCTTCTCGCCAGCCCCAAAATAATCCTGACAGTTCCCATATTTATAACACTGCAAACATAAGCCCGTAGTCCACTCCAAATCGTTGTTCATTTCCGCACGCGACCAGCCGTGCCTTGTACCTCTCCACGCTACCGTTTGCATCTGTCTTCATCTTGAACACCAATTTTGTGTGCAAAGATATGCATCCAATATGTTTCTTCTTAATTCTCCATGCTGCATTCATTTCCAGAGCCGTAATTTTCAATTTAATAGCCGCAATACATTCCTCCTTACGCCTGCTATTCATCCCCTCCGTAAATTTCCTTGGATCCATCTCTGATTAGATATTCCACTCCATTTTCTCCATTTTCCTCGTTTACTTCCTGATTAGTCTCTTCATCAACATCGACACGCCTCTTCGCGTAGTTCCTAGTTATGTGGCGATCCCTCGTCCAAGGCTTCTTCTTGCCTTTCTTGACTTGCTTCTTGCTTGTATTTACCTCCGCGATATTTTCTTCATTTCCATCGCTTGATGCACTCGCTCCTTCTAAGTCTCCATCGCTTCCATCCAGGTAAAAACGCCGTAACTGTTGGTTCTGCGTGTCGTCTAAAGTCTCCACATTCTTAATGTGCTGTGTGACGACCACCTTCCGATCTTGCTTCAAAAATACCTTGTATCCCTTTACTTCCTCGCTGTTTCCTATTATCAGGATCTATGCGCAAGCGAATCCTTCCCTGGGTTCCTATACACTGTACACAGAGACCCAAACGCAGCGATTTCTCCAAGTCGCGGCTTCTTGCCTGTTTACATCTCGATCTGTGACATCTGTCTTGAATTCGAGCTTGTAGGGCTCCTATATAAACGCCGCTTAGTCCACTCTATCACCCCAGAATGATAGGTTTAATCCACACGAAAAAAATCATACATCGTGCCATGTTCATAATCTCCCTATGCATCCTTTCAGCCTTGCGGTTACTTGCTTGATTTCCTTCTTTACTTAACTGCCGTCCTATGCCTGTGTTCCAGCAAAAGTGGTCTAAATTCTTGTATTCAGCACCTCCATCCGTTCGTAAAATGTGCACCTTGCACTCGAATCTTCTTTCAAAAAACGCGATGAAATGCTCGAACTTCTTCGCCGCCATGTCTTTGGTATTTTGCAGAAAATACTCGAACGCAGTTAGTCTTGTGATCTACAAAGTTTATCATATACCTGTTCCCGAGCCTATCCTTCGGCGTGATTGGACCCTTAAAGTCCGAACATATTACTCCACCCACCCTGTCAATGGGCAATTGCTCACCGCTGTCTTTATTCGCTTTTTTTTCCTTCGTCTGCATACCCTTAGCGCATGTAAGACAATTCATGCGCCTTGTGTCCGTAATCTCGATCCCAAAGCCTGGTTCCTTCGCTAGTCTTTCAATAGCATCGTAACTTAAGTGACCCATACGCGAATGAAAATGCATCAGCTATCCCCGTTGAACGTCATTGTTTCTTCTTATCTCTTGTTCATTTGCTTCTATCACCGCCATGACGATGTCTCCAAATTTCTTCTCCGGCATATACACTCGCACGTTAACTGTCAGAACCTTGTTAACTTTTTCAACGTCGAATATGCTTTCTCCAGTCGCTTGATACTTGATCACTCGCCGACTGCCCACGTAAGCCAATCCATAGCCCTTCTTTTCCAAGAGCCCGTATGAAAATATATTGCGTGCCAAATTCTCCACGTAATAAACATTTTCTACCTTAATGAGGCGTTCCACGCCTCCACAGCTTACGTAAAGCTACAGATCTCCTTTCATTCCTATCTTTAACTGCTACAATCAGCTTGAAAACATACGCCCAACACTCGTTCGGTGTTCCGCAAAAATATTAGTCATTAGTTAAATGCATACTTGCTCCGCTGTCTAATACCCACTTCTTATTCGTTATGTTCCCGTAATCTCTGTAATTGCCAGTTATAAATCCACTTTCTTCGCCCCTTTCTTAGGGCAATTCAACTTCAAGTGCCCGGCGTCACCACATGCGTAACACATTCTAGCCTTGTTTTCTTCTCCACCACGACGTTCACTGGTCCACATGTCGTCCCTCCTGGCCTATTTCCGTCATGCTCGACGGCCTGCGCAAACTGGCAAAGCTCCTCAGCTTGCCGTAGTCGATGCGCGTGTAGTCGTACCTTGATGTGGTAAAGTGTACCACAAAATTGGTACAGTTATGTGTGTAATCCTGTGTACAACTGTGTGTACAATTTCAGGTACATAGATGGGACATAGATGGGGCATCTTGAGAAGGGACGACTAGGTTCGGGTACCTAACGGTTGGCGACGGACGACAGATAAACCAGGTTGACTGGTCGACGGAGTACATGGTATTGGGTAGTTCTGATTGGTTGAAATTAGGTAATTGGTAGTTCTTAGGATATAAGCGCTAATAAAGTTCTCCTTTTGCGTACGATCGGGCAGATTGTTTACAGGGACGGCAACTTAGCGCTTCCCTTCTTCGCTTACACACCTCTACGTCCCGGGCGGGAGCACCTAGTGCACTTTTTGGCCACTGGCATACGTAGAGTTCGTGGGAACTCGTCTTCAACCCCGCCCTCTGTGCCAGCGGTAGTCTTCGTAAAGGTTTTTTGGTCTTGCGAACGTGATCTAGCAGTGCGCTCTCACCTCTTCCCGATTGGTCCACGTTTTTGGCCCTTGTAGTTCGGCTGCTCTAAGCGCCCCACGGGAACTCTAGTTTTTTTTTAGTTGAAACTGTCGATCAGCCCGCAGCTGATCGACCCTCCTCTTGAGTTTAGGTCAGGAATACATTAATACGTTGGGTATTATCTAGACAAACTAGGCTTAAGAGGCTCGGCGATCGGGCGGTGAAGATTCCGCCGCCTGATAAGTTACCCCTTCGCTGATCAACAAACGATCGACATTCTACAACCTGCGGCCTGCGATCAACTGTTCGCAATTCGCGCCAATTCGTGGGGAGTCGAATAGATCGATCAGCGGTCCTGATCATCGACTGTTTGCGCCTGATTAAGCCTGATCATCCCTGATCGTCGATCACCCCCTGATCATCGCTTATCGACCCTGATCATCACCTGATTATCGATCAGCTGCCCTGATCATTGACTTTTTGTGCCTAATCAAGCCTGATCAAGCCTGATAGCACCTGATCGACACCGGTCGATTCGTTACGGATCACCCCAATCTCGCATGAAGGAATTGTTGTGTGACATCCCCGACACCTGAAGAGAGACCCACGCCCAAGCCGTCGGGCACACACGGTGAGCAGGAACACAAGCAGTCACAGGACAACCGGAGGACCCCCTTCGTTAGTCAGAAGTCCGGGCGCCGTGATAACGCCTGATCAAGCTTCAAAAACTTTGATCAGCAGCTCCAACACAATGGTGCGCGTGCCCGGATCTTTGGGCGACGCGGGATATCACCGCTATTCTACGCAAGATGGCGCTGATGTGTAAGTGAAAACGGAAGCGGAAGCAGAATTGAAGATTAAAGTGGAAAAGAAGGAGGTGGTTATGACGATGGAAGGCAGTTCGCCGTCGTCATGGCTGAAGAAGAAAGGAAATGCTGGTCATCGGGACCTGGGGAGGTATATTTATGCGATAAAGGAGGAGAAGCCTTAACCACCTCCCGAGGCTCCTTCGGGAGCCCCTGCGGAACATAACGCAAGTTATTATCCGCCAATTACATGTGTGTATAATGATCCGGATTGGAAGACGGTGGTGAATTACTACAAGTCCGACCAACCGAAGGTGTTGATGAAGGCGCCTGGGTCGGAGAGCGACGAAAGTCGATCAAGTACGCCGCCAACGGAAACTGATCTCGTGAAGACGTTTTACAGAAAGGTTTACAAAGGAGAACTTGAAGATTTATTATTGACGAACTCGATCATGAGCCTCCTCGGGGTCACGATCAGCGGGAAGCTGGACGGACAGGTCGATCAACCAGTGACGAACGGGAAGAACAAGCTCACGATCGTGTTAAGGCTAATACGCCTGATCAAGAAGGCTGGCCTGACAACAGACGCCTACGATGCTGAAGAAGTGTTCGATCAGGACCCAGAAGATCTTGCGGCAGCTACCCAGAGGCTGTTTGATCTGCTGGTACCTATCGTGGGCCGACCTACTAAGGTGGAAACCCCCAGTTCTCCGCTAAAAATTGAAGCGGGCCCGTTGATTAACGTTGCAGAGCACACGGGATCATCCTGTTACGAATCTGCTCCTTCCGAAGGCGATGTGTCTGAAGTGGAGGCGAGCGGTGCAGGAGGTCTGGAGCCCAAGATTACCAGGATGACGGTCTGCCAGAAGGATGAGGCCAAGTTCTCAGTTGTCAAGAAGGATCCTCAATCAATCAAGGTGGAGGATGATCCACCATCGCAGGACCCACGGCTGCAATCATTTTTTCATAAGGCTATGGGGTGGTTTTTGGCTGAGTAAAGGGGCAAGTTGACACCTGGAGTCGTTCGCTCGGAAGGCCACCAGCCTAATCCAGGAAGAGCTCCAACGATCAAGGATGTCGATATGGAGTCCGTGCATTCGCTTCATGATCATCAGTCAAAGCCAGGAAGATTGACGGCGGTTAAGGATGTTGACATGGAATCCGTGTATTCGTTCCATGATCAACGATCCCAGCGTGATTATATGGAACCAGATGAGCCAATCACACTGCCCCGACGAGCCACAGTTGCGTCCGCGTATACTGGAATGCCTGATCAACAGCCGATTCCCAGGATGCGGATGTCCGCGATCAGTGATCTGAAGGAATTTTCAGGAAAGGAAGGAGATGAAGATCAAGCGCGGAATTGGATTAGTCGTCTCAAGTCAGCATTTATGCGTGATCAAGCCTCTGATCATGAGAAATGTTTGATCAGGGACGATCTGCTAAAAGTACCGACGCGCAATTGGCATCGCCAGCTGAGTAGATCTACCCGCTTAAGCTGGAAGAGTCTCGTGGATGGGTTTGAAACTCAATACTGTGGAAGTGGTCAATCGGCATCTCGCCAATATTATTACACGAAGCAGCGATCGGATGAAACTCCCATTGAGTATCTTCACCGGTTGAATGTGGCGGGAATGCGAGCTAAGCTGGCGATCAAGGACGGATCGTCTACTATATTACGTGAACATGTGCAACATTTTCTGGATACATTGTCCAATCGCGAGCTCGCTGATCAACTGGAACTTCTGCGGTTGGAAACCGCCACGGATCTGGAAGAGACGTTGCGGGCTTATGCACGCAATAAGTCGTGCCAGCCAACGGCAGCGGTAGGCACTAGCCGATTCCGCCAGAAATTCGGCGATGATCGAGCACCGTCCCCAGCGCGGAAGCCTAAAGCAGTACGCGCGATCAAGGTGATGTCTGGGAGTGAAGAATCAAGTGCCGATGACAGTGGAAGTGATGGTGATCAGCGCCGTTACATGATCGCTGCCATGCGCGATCAACCAGTGACGGATGACCAACCTGGCAAACCCCGATCTGGTAAACGAAGTGAATCAAGTGCAGTTGATTAAAGGGCGGTGAACAAGTGTAGTCATTGTGGATCGATCAGGCATGATAATTTACGTTTTTGGAAGCGCATGACCTGTCTGAAGTGTGGCAAGAAGGGAAACCTGTCCTATCAATGCTTGTACGTCTGCCGAGCATGCGGCGAAGTTCACGATGCGGGCAAGTGCCCTATGCAAGAATTTTACAATCGCATTCGCCAGTGGTATACCCCTACCAAGCATGCTGGAATGTTTCCCAAGGAAGCCGAAGACATGTTAAACTAGGACGATCGCCAGGTTGGAATCTGGTACGAGACGAGCGTTCTGGTCTGTGTATTTTTGCATATGTGGATAAGTAGAGGGCTGATCAAGCAGCAGAAAGAGATAATGAAAAATGTGATCAGCCTGATTTACCACGTTTGGCTAATTTCCGTATTGATGAGTTTTCTCGATCCCCCTTGATCATGGACGTTGATTTACTTCCGGATGAATCGTGTGGATATTGGAAGTACCACTCGCCAAAGAAATGGTTAAAACAAGCCAAGGCGAGTGGAAAAATTAATAACGAACGAGCTACGTTATTATTTGATTCTGGTGCCAAAGTGTCGGTCATCGACTCAGCCTTTGATCGTAAGTTGAGTTGTCAGATCGACACGAGTAAAACGCAAGAATGTGTCGGCATTGGAGAAAGTGCATACCTCACAGAAGGGCGCACTAAAATCGAGATTACGTTAGCGGGATCGTTGGTTTATTATTTCCATGCATGGGTGGGCAGACTTGTCGGGCAAGATGCTATACTGAGTATGGATTTTATGATACCAGCTGGTGTTCGATGAGACATCGCCCACGGTGCGCTAAGTTTGCCTGATGAGGTGATCATCCCATTGGAGGGGCGCCGACATCTGTACGGATCGAGTGGTAATTATATGAAACTTAATCAGTACGAACAGATCCCAGTAGGTCGATCTGCTGAGGTTCGGATTTATGACCAGCGATCTCGAAAGTTGTGGATTACTCGTGGAAAAGATTGGGTACCCACTATCACTAGGGGCGTGCGTAATGTGCGATATCTGAGTGTTACGAACGTCGTTGATCATCCGATCATTGTGCAAGACGATAAGATTTTAGGTATCTGGATGAACAAAGACGACGTGCCCCGTCGACCTGGATTTATTTCGGTGGGGTCCAATCGCTACAAGGAGTGGCAAAATCTCGCGTATCAAGCCTCTGCTGATTCTGTACATGACGATCAAGAAAGTGTCGATCAAGGTCCCCTGGTGGAGAAGAAGGAGTATCTTATTCCTCAAAGTATTTTGGTGCGACCTACGGACCCGATCGTGACATCTGTGGCATTAGTAACCGGAAGATAGCAGAAGGTGCAAGAAGTTCAAGAGAGGTGCGATCAGGAGCCGGGTGTGAAAGGTCCGATCCTGGATCACGAAGTTGAACAACCTGTTGCAAGAGATGAGCCTGATCAAGATATGCGTGACCATCCCGTCTCAGACGATCACGGTGAATTCGGTGTGATTCCCATCGATGATCAAGTTTGCTACAAACAGGGTGGAGATTTGTTCGTGGAATAACTGGAGAAACAGCTCGCTACGTTGTCTGAAGTGTCAGCAAGTACCGAAGAAGTGACGAAGGATGATCTACAAGTTGGTGATCCATTGATCAACACAGCAGAGGAAATTGATCAGCTTCGCGTTATAATTTGGGCGAAGAAACATCTGTTGATCGGTAAAGGGAACGCGCTGCCTCCTGCTGCACGTGCAGTAGTTTGTGATATCGATGTAAGAAATGCGCGCCCGATCGCTCAAAAGTGTCGGAAGGTTGCTCCACAATTTCGTGAGAAGTTATCAGCCTTGATCAAGGGGCTATTGGCCACGAAGATCATTCAGCCGTCTACGTCACCCTGGGCATCACCCATAGTGATCATCGTGAAGAAGAATGAGGTTGATATTCGCCTGTGTATCGATTATCGCGCGGTGAATCAACTCAAGCGTTTGATGGTGTACCCAATGCCCCTGATCTCTGATCTACTCGAAGATTTGGATAAAGCGTTGTGGTTTTGCTCTTTGGATATGGCAAGTGGTTTTTGGGTCGTGTCTATGACCGATCGAGCACGTCAGATTTAGGCTTTTGTCCCTCCGTTTGGATTGTTTGAATGGAATAGGATGCCCTTTGGCCTAAATAATGCTCCGCAGATCTACCAGCGGTTGATCGATAGTGCACTGTATGGGTATCTCAAGGTTAAGGACGGTGCCGATGAGTCAGCTGATGTATTTAGTGTGGGAGAGCCTGATCAGACACCGGGCCCGTCTGTGCTGCAGCGACGACCATATATCGATGATATTTTGATCCTTGCACCTACATGGGCTACCCTGTGTGATAAGGTGCGGAACCTATTGGAAAAGTGCGATCAGTGGAACTTGTCGATCAGCGTGGCTAAATCTTACTGGGGGCAGAGTGAAGTTCCTTACTTAGGACATCACGTCTCTAGCCGTGGTTTGGAAACAAATCCGAAGAATTTGGATGATTTGGTCGATTTGCTTTTTCCTGGTACCTTGCTATGCAATCGTTTTTGGGAAGTCTGAATTATTACCGTCGATTTATTGAAGACTTCGCGATATATGCCGCTTTGCTCTACGAATTACGAGAGATAGATTATCAAGAGTTAAAGAGCCTATCATCGATCAAGGAGAGCTTGTATCATGAAGACGATCGATTGATCAGAGCGAAAGTGGCATTCAGTATGCTGAAAGCGAAGATTGCGTCAGACCCAACCCTGCGCCATTTTGATCAAGCCAAAATGCCGGTGATCGTGGTTTACGCCAAAAAATGGGCAGTATCTGCCGCGTTGGTACAAGAACATGATCAAGTGTATTTCCCCGTCGCATTCGCCAGCCGTACATTGAAGAGCGGTGAGCTGAATTACAGCCCCGTCGAAAAAGAAGTGTTGGCTCTTCTGCGATTTTTTGACGTCTACTTTACGATGCTGGTCGGAAAGGCGATCACTGTTTGTCACGTCGATCCACGTTGAAGTGGTTATTGACATCCAACGGGCTAGACGGACGATTGGGGAAATGGGCTGCGGTCTTATCACAATGGGACTTGGAGATCAAGAAATGTGTGCATGGAGAAGAGGAGGTACTAGGGGCGTTAGCCGTCAGTATCATCCTCGCGCCGAATTGATGAATCCCTGATCGCGATCTCACCAAAAATGCAACCTCGGCATATGATTGAAGTACCAACTCGTACGGTTGAGAAAGGCGAAGATCTCTACGTGATCAGTTTCGATGGATCTGCAAGCGTTAGGCGATGTGCTGGCGCATTTGGTGCTATTGTGTGAAAATTGCCGGAGTGGAAGATCATGATCGCGGTTGCTGATCATACACCCAACATCACGGTGAATGAAGCAGAGTACCATGGATTGCTGCTAAGTTTGGATCTACTAGCGCAATACCCCAAAGGAAGGGTGATCGTGTGTGGAGACTCGAATTTGGTGATCAGGGAAATGCGTGGCGAAATAGAGTGCAAGGCTCCGCGATTGCAAGTATTGCAGCAGCGTGCGATAAAACTCCTTCGCGAATGGCCTGATCATGATCTAGTGCACGTCAAAAGAGAGTGGAAAAAGAGTGCCGATCCTATCACCACTATGGCCATGCAGGGTGGAACAAGATGTGAGATTGATGACGAGAAACGGCTGGAGGAAATGGCCGATCTCAACAGATTGTCGGAAGTGATCACGTGGAATGAAGATCCCACTGCCCCACAAGTGCTAGTGACGACACGATCACGTAACCTCCGTCAGCCGCGACCGTCAACGTGGCCCGAAGTATCCATAGCAGGGATAAGGGCAGAACGCGTGAAGAAGGTGCAAGACGAAGAGAAGTGGATCTGTGATTTGCGATGTTACTTGCATGGTAACGTCTCGCAATTGAGTGCAGACGAGGTGAAAGACTGTGCGAAAATCGCCGACAACTACGATGTTGATGATCAAGGTTTTCTGATCTACTGTGGAAACATGGCTAAAGGAAAAGCCAGCTGTGATCAAGATGATCGAGATAATCTACACTCATTAATCAAGCTAGTCCTGCCTGAGACCCTACCTGCGCATGTCCTCCATCATTATCATACGAGTTTGGAAGGAGGACACCAGGGTATAGGGCGTACATACCAGCGGATCAGACGATACTTTCATTGGCGTGGTCTATTTCGCAGCGTGCAAATATTTGTTGGTCAATGCGTAGATTGTGATACGGGGAAGGGCCAGCCTAGGATCAAGTGGATGTCGCCTGAAAACATTGATTCTACTTATCCATTCCAAGTGATAGCCATGGATCATATCCCTGTCGCTACCTCGCTCAACTGATGAGCATACGGAATTGTTGATATGGACTGATTTGTTCACGGGTATGGTGGTCGCGAAAGCTGGATCGTCCCGCACAGCGCAGAAAGTCGCCGAAAATTATGAAGAATGTGTATTTCGACGATTTGGGGCTAGTGAGGTGATCCGGCATGTGCTGTGAACCTGGTTTTATGTCGGAAGTATTTCGTGCGGTCAAGAAAATCGTGGGACAACGTCAGAGTGCCACTATGGCATACCGTCCACAGGCGAACGGCAAGGCGGAAAGAATGGTGCAGACGATCACACGAGCGATCAAGATGTATGTATCAGATGTCGGTCAGAAGGATTGGAGCTAGTACGCAGAGCGACTGGTATTCTCGTTAAATTCGACCCCTGATCGCATTCGCGGAGAAACATTATTTTATTTGGCGTATGGGTGGGACCCACGATCATCGTTTGAATCAACATTTCAACTTGGTGGGATTTGGCGTAAAGACCGGGATGCTCGTCGGTGGAGATATAAGCTGCAGAAAGCCTACCGTTACACCCGTGATCAAGTGATCACTCGATTGCACCAAGCAGTGGCTGATCGAGCTGAAAGCACATTGATCAACTGACACCGCACAAGATCGAAGATGGATCGAGGGTATGGTTATACCTTGATCAGGTAAAAGAAGGGTTCGCCAAGAAACTGGCGCACATGTGTCATGGACCTTTCAGAGTCGATGAGGTGATCGATGATCATGCTGCAAGATTGATTACGGCTGGCACCGACTATCGCATATTCTTAGTGGTGCACCTGTCCAAGTTGAAATTGTTCAAGGAATTTCCAGATCGCCCCACTACTGTGCTAGCAGCTGGGGTAGAAAATCGTTTTGATTTCGATGAAGCTTTGCTAACCGAAGACAGCTGGGAAAAGACACTCGATCCAGACGAATTAGAGGTTGATCGTGTCACCGATGTCCGATCTGGTCGAAAGACTAGGTATGGCAGAACGTTACGCGAATATCAAGTCTACTGGAAGGGTTATGACGAGCCCTCATGGGTAGACGAGGCAGA
This sequence comes from Peronosclerospora sorghi, assembly GCA_026184515.1. Classification (NCBI taxonomy): domain Eukaryota; phylum Oomycota; class Peronosporomycetes; order Peronosporales; family Peronosporaceae; genus Peronosclerospora; species Peronosclerospora sorghi. The sequence continues at coordinate 94,765 of CM047581.1, read as the reverse complement.
TCTGAACTGTGATGCTCTGATCAAGGACTTCGAAAGGAAGATGATCAACAGACATCGGTTTGATGTAATGCAGGTAGAAGAAGAGTCCAATCAATGCATAATCGACGAACGGATTATGAAAGATGATTGAAGAACCTTTGACCGGAGAATAACGATTGACGAAACTCACGATTAATGGAGAGATGATGATTAACTTGAAGTAGTGAATTTACGGTGGATATTTCGAGATATGGTGGTGGAACAACGGCAGATGAGCCGATGGAAGACCGATATATGTTATGCATGAAAAGTGACGAAGCAACAGTTGGAAATGGCATGATCAAGAGTGTTTATTGATTAAAGAAGAAGTGATCAGCCAACTAACCAGACCCATAGAACTCACTACCACAAATGAGAGGGATGTTCCGGCCAGGATGACTCTCAAGAGAAAGGCTATATTGGATCCGTCAAGGTTCAAAGGCATCGACCTCACACAGCGCGTCCGGCAATGTCCGAGGAGGCGGGTACGATAGGAACCCTGGGTACCATGACCCATCGTCGACCGGAGCATATCTCAGAGGACGGTTCCGAGCACAATGGGAGATCGATGGGTCTAAGAAAATGTCGAGATCACACTTCCCGTCGATCATGCCCTGCAGGACGAATTTCACGACTCTCTTCCATGATGCCCCGGCATGGCTTCTGCGCTGACGTCGACTTTGATAATATTCTTGGAAGAAGTCATCGCGCTCTCGGAGGCTTTTATCTATTGGAGATAATGTGTCGACTCCCAGAAAGCCTGCGCATGCTGATCCAGGAACGCTTGGTACTTCGCTTCAAAGTCGGCAAACCAGCCGACTGATCGGAAAGAGACGGGTGGATGCATGATCTTGAAGGTATCCCACGGGCGCCGAGAATACAGCAGCTCTACCTCCGGCTGAGTTATCAGGTGACTACACCACTGATCAGCCGAAGGGGAGCGCGTGGCGACTGGAAACAACCATCCTTCGTGGCGTGTCAAGTAGTCGAAGACCACTTGTGCCGATACGTTGCCCAGATCAAAGCCGCCAAGTTGATACGGAGTCCATGGCAAGATATCTTCATCGGTGGCACCATCAGCCACCAAGATCAACAACTTGAAGTCACCCGTACGAGGGAAGAGGAACCCGGTAGATCCTTGATCAAGCGAATCCTCACTACCAATTCGCTGATCGTTGAAGTGGATGGAATTGAGTCGATCAGGGCAGGAAAACCACCTTGACTGTCCTGATCAGGACTCGGTGAATGGTTATCGTCCGACTTCTCCTCCGAAATGGGAGGAAGGTGGCGTTGTCTCTTGGACGAGATGTGGATCCCGAACGTTGAGTACGTCTTTTAGACGAAGAAGCGAATCGACTGACCGAGTCTTCTGGAGAATCACCTTGAAGACCAGCAGGCGAGCTTGCAGCCTGATCAGAACCTGCAAGAGAGGCGCAGGTGATTGGGGTGATCTGCGTCTGAAGTGACATGCCAGCCAACTGGGTTTGGAGGTGCGTGTGGAACGAACGCAATTGCGCAACTTCATTTTGAGCCTGTTGCAACTGGTCGCGCAGTGCGCCGCGATATGCAGATACGTGATTGAAGCGGCCCCGCGCTGTGGAAATCTCCCTCTTCAACTTGGAATTCTAGGCGCGTAGACCCTCCAGCTCGGTCGTGATGGCTGACAACCCATCGACACGATCGCATATCTCCTCCATCTGGGCTATGATGGCGGTATACACATCTATCTTCAGGCGATTGGCTTCATTTTCTTTCCGGAGGCGATCGCGTTGGTGCTTACGTCTCTCAGCCTCGGGGTTGAGCTTGAGCGCCTTCTCGACCAGGCACTGATTCTTGGAAACGGCCTGATCGTATGCTTCTTGTAGCACGCCCATACGCTGCTGGAGTTGATCAATAGTCGATTGATCAGGAAGTGCCGCAAAACGCGAGATCTCCTGCGCGTGTTCAGCGATGGTATCTTCCTGAAAGGATCGTAGATAGCGATCACGATCACGACCGCCCTCCAGATCGCGGATCTGGGCGCGTTGGTCGGCTATAGTTGTCTCGGAAACCTTTAACTTGGACTTGAGATCGACAACCGCTGCACCGAAAAAAATCACGCGGTGGCGCAAGCTGCTCACGGGCCCGCTTGATCTCGTCATCGCGATCTGCCACTTTACTGTTGGCGCATGCGAGTTGCTGGCGAAGCATCAAGACGGTGTCCTCGAGAACCGAGAGCGAGTTGGATAATACCACGATCTTCTCGTCTCGCGCGCGGAGCGTTTCTTGAAGACTGTATGCTTGATTGACCTCAGCGATCAGCTCATCGGCCCTGTACCGATCTAGGGCAAGAGCGCTGTCTGTGATCGCTGGGGAATCGTTCGTGATTGCTTGCATGATGGAAATGCGGAAGTGCCTAATCAGGAGAGTCTGATCGTTGATGTCACGGTTGGTGGATGATGAATGTTTGATCACGACGGTCAGACCATTAAATGGTAACGGCCTGATTGCGACCTGATCGACGGAGAAAGGGCAGATTGATGGACGATGATCTCCTGATCGATGATGTCATTATTGTTGGGTGTGGACAACACGATCAACGGTGGAATGATCCACGGTAGCCAACGGCATGATCGACCCCCTCCCCAACCGCTGTCCGGCTGGGACGAGGATCAGGGGCTGTAATAGGGTTACATTTGGTTACATTTGGTTATGTTGTGTACGTAAGTACACTATGGTTGAGGTCAAGTATTGACCGGTCCGAAAGGTTTGGACCTCTTGGTTATTTTAACCAATCAGGTCAGGAGCCCTTGGTGGAGGCGTGGCAGCCTGTCACGTGTTGGTACACAGGTGGTGTACATTACATTTCGGCTAGGTACGAATTGAGTAAGTTCTACTTAGTATTACATATAGTTTACATTAGTTTAATTAATTTAGGGTAATTACATATTAAATATACATTCAGTTTACATTTGACTCTAAAGACTGCTAGGCGCACGACCTCGACCGGTCGCGCTCGCAGTGAGTGTTGTAGTGAAAGGGAATACCTTCCCTTAACTACCCCCTTATTAAGAGAGCCTTGTATCAAGGCGTTAGTTTATACTAACTAGTAAACCAAGGGAAATCTTGGCCCCGAGTAAGAGAGCGATCTCTTACTAAGCCCTTTAATAAGGGCGTATCGGCTAAGTAGCGGCGTATCTCCGCTTTAGGAAAGTCTTCCTCTGTGCGCTAGCCGCACCGTGCGTATAGCACCTGCTACATCTGGTAGCACTTGTAGTCAATCCAACAACTGTGTTGGTAGACGACAACATCCTCTGAAAAGGATGAAACAGGACCATTGGGCTAAGTTAACCTCCGTCCAACAGGAAGCCTTAAGGAGGCTAGTACCCATATTGGGTTCGGTTGGCATGCGCCACCTAAAGGAGCGGGGCTTTGATGCCGTGCGCGAGAGGGTTAACTCCCTCCTCGCCCATGAGGTGAGTTTGTACGGAAATTATCCTGTGTCTACGGGGGTGCGCCCTCCGTTATCCTTTAAGATAAAGGAATTCACCGGTGAAAAAGGTGATAACCTTTATGTGTGGCTTCGTGAGGTCGAAACGGCCTTCGCCACAGCGAATGTGATCGAGGATCACTTGCAAGTGGGACTTGCACTAACCCATCTTACGGATAAAGCCCGTACATGGTCGTTTACGTGTCCGGATTCGGTCACGGACGTGTTCCCGAACTGGGAAGTTCTTAAGCTAAGCTTATGGACATGTATGACACACCTGATGGTTTTCCAGAATCAGCCGGCGTTTCTGAGATGCTGTCAGGGCACTAGGGACTTGGAAACATATATCCAAGAACTCAAAACCCTGTTGGCAGGGATGTACGCGAAAGCGTACTCGGACGATGTGTCCATTCCCGTGTTCATGGGAGGCCTGAAAGTAGGGCCAGCACGTTCGGAGCTGTTCCGATGCCGACCCCAATCCCTGGGGAAGGCGTTTAAGATGGCGTTGTGGTGGAGTCAAGCTCAAAATCGAACACAGTTGTGTAGAGAACCTGACCACCATCGTGCCCAGTCTTCCAACCTACGGGGGGCGGGGTACCCCGCGGACCTTCGCTTGCGATCCGATCTGATCGTCCAATGCTAGCAGACGACCGATCATCAACAGAAGACGCCTGGTCCGATTGATCTTGCGTTGCCATCTCACCTTGTGTACCCGATGGAATGGGCTAGTTAAACACTCGGTCGATCGTGTCGCTGGTTGACTTGGGTCTGATAGTATGCAGACCGTACTGGGGGGGGGGTGTACCCTGGGCGGAACTCTTCACCATGGGTACTTGTAGACCGGTTACACTTGAAATATGTATAGTCCAATGGGTCGACCGTCCAATCGATCTAGACCCAACCAATACGAGATAATATAGGGTAGACCACTCAACTGGTCTAGCCCCTGACCAATATGAGAGAAGACCAAAGCCGGTCTAAACTCCAACCAATGTTATAGTAAACCAATATGTCCACGTAAAGATACTATATGCTCGTGAATTCCACAAACGATATCTCCACGTAAAGACCAATCCACTTGTTAGTACGTTCCAAACGTACGTGACTTAAAATTGTGAGAAGTCAGCAAACGGATACTCCTGTCGAAGGACTTCCGGCGGGCCAAATGCGTCTGCGACGCGCCCCGGCCGGGTATAATGGGCAGGAGGGGATTACTCGACCCTATACCCCAAACACTCCGCGACGTGCGAAGGCGACTTAGAAAACCAAACTTTTAGAGAGTCTCTTAGGACCTCTTAGCCACTTTTCCAATCCAAGACCAATTTACTTCTTTTCCACTAACCTTACGGTCCCAATATGTACCAAACACTAAAATATGTAAAATACACGCAATGCCATGTGACCTACCAAAATCCGTGTGCTTGACACTCCTTGCACATGACAGGCTTAAAAGCCCCCTTTTTTCCTCCAATCCGAGCGCTGACCAGCTGATCGGCACGCCGTTGACAGAAGGTGACCAAAATTTTGCCTTCGCCTCGCCACAGCCGCCCCTGAGTCTGGTCGCAGCCGCGCAACGGTAGCGACCCGATCTAACCACCAGTTAACCCTTTCGCCAGCAGTTGACCTCCTTGACCTTCACGGCAACCAACATTCCACCAATGGACAGGTCTTCGGCCCCGCCTTCACCAGGTATGCGCCCCTTGTACGTCTGATCTCCTTGTAACTTCTCTTGACGCTTGATCCTGCAGGTGACCTGTGCGCCCAGTCACCACACATCGATTCCCTTAGCCGATCGACCCGATCTGACAGCTCTTGCAGCACCCCAGGTTCCGACAGACCGGATGGGGATCAGATCGGGTCTGATCAGCTTCGAAAAACCATCTGCGACCTTCAGTCGGAGTTGGCCACCAAGAATGCATCGTTCCTGCGGCTGCGGAAGGATGTCGACACCTTGACCCCCTTGGCTGCCCAGTTGAAAAAAAGATGTTCTCGCCGAGAACGCACATCTCCGGGCCCATCTTGCCCAACAAACAGCGCGAGGTAAGTCGATCGATCCAATTTTCACCTTGGAACTGCCCTAACCTCTCTTCGTACGCAGATCGGTTGCCCACTGACATCGCTCAAGCGGTTGACGCCTTGCTTGCGGCTGATCGACAGTGGCGTGACCACTGCGATCATCTCCGCCCTATATTGGACAGGATGATCAGCGCTCGGCATGATCTGTCTCGCCTAGAAGCGTTCTGGTCACACCTCCGGGAACAGCTCGCGCTGGTCAACCGGCAGAGGTTTTAGGATCAGTCCGACCGGACCCTACTCCGTACCCAGCATGGTGACCTAGAGCGGCAGATCAGCGAGCTACAGGTCGTGGTCAATGGTCAGGTCGATAAGTTCTGGTCTTTCCAGAGCCAATCGGACGTCTGGACCCATGAGTCAGACCGCCGTTGGGCTGCCGTAGAGCAGTGCCACAAACAGCTGACCGACTTGCTATACCGGCGTCCGGCTATTAGCTCCAGCGTGGACCTTCTGCATCGGCCGTTCTGGTCGACCTACACCAGGATCGAGGACAACGTCACCCATTGGCTCAAATTCGCCACTCCAATATTTCGAAAACTTCCAAGCGTAAACGCAAGGACGCGCCGAGGGGCTCAAGGGCGCGGGGCATAGCTCGCGACTCCGAATTCGAGGAGAAGCGGGCGGTGCCCCAAAAGAAAGCCAGGACGATGGAGCATATATCAAGTCCAAGATCGGTCACAGCCGGCACTTCCAACATCACCAAATCTCATGCTCCCTCGCGCCCCCGTGATGTTCGCACCCAGCGCACAGAGGTCTCTTCCGGAGGGGACTCGTACAGCGGATCGGGAGATTCTGAGTTCACACTCAGCGCGTTATCTAATTCCCGGTCCGATCGGGGTCGAGGTCCGGCTCCGATGAAGTCTTCATCGGGGACTGATCAGGCTATCAGTTCCCAGAGTAACAAAACTGCACGGGCTCGTGAAACACCCGGATTAGTGCCTTCTTGCCAGCCTGGCACACCTGGACTGCGACGTCACGCCCGATTGAAGGGAATATCGATTGGAGATCGACCTCTCCCATCGCGGACTTTCGACGCCATTATGCCGTGGTCATCGGGGCAGATCGATAGCTTGCACCGGTCAGCCCTGACCAAACAAGGTCTCATCCGGTTTTCTGTCCCGACTTGACTTTTGGCTCTTCCCTCCAGCTCCGAAGACTCCTGACCCATCTGCGGGGCAAGCAGATCTGCTTACAGGAGCGCAGATCTCTCTGGTATATGCAGATCGGCCATGGGAGGTGTTGCTCAGCGCCAAGTTGGACTCGATATTTGCGTCAACGCCTTGGGTCGATTCGCTCTTGAATCGACTTCGGACTTTCAATGCAGCCCATTGCCAAGCGATATGGGAATCCACCCATTACCTCGTCCTCCCGCGGGTCAGAAGTTGCGTGACGTAGACTTGATCCTGTATCGGAAGCTCCGGAAACTGCGCCGGAGTCGAGCGGGCGAGGCCTGGCTGATCCTATGCCAGTTTGTACTGGAAGGGATGTTGGCCCGCGTATGCGACCTCGACGTTTTCTTATATCCAGTGTTTCTTCACATGGCCAAGCCTCGCATCGAGAGCCTCGGGGCGTTAGCTGAGGATGGCATCTGGTATCCCGGCTTCCGCTGTGACGAGCCAGTTGCAGACCTGAAGGACGCCTTGATCCAGATGGATCGGAAGGAGCCTTGGCGTAATCAGTTCCAGGACCAGATTGTAGATCACCCGGCGCTGACTATCGGTCGCCTGTGGGGTGATTGCGAATCTTGATACGGTAATAGCTGACAAGATAATTCATAATATATGTCATCATTCTTTCAAACTTCTTGATCTCCTGGTCACCTGACCAAAATTCATCACTTTATCCAAACTTGCACCAGCACGTTATCATATACCGTTCCATTCACATCGCGAAAATCATCATCACGTTCGTCACTTAACTACTCCAGTTCATCACAGTTTATCATATGTTAACAATAATTCAGACCTTACACATATTCACACCGATCGGTCTGATCGGTGCTACTGCGTGTCTTGGTCTGCATCTTCATGAGTCTGCATCACTGCGAAGCGATTCCAACTGACTCGTTCTCGCTCAAACTCTCGTAGCAGTGCTCCACAATTTAGATTAAGTTCATCGATCCAAGTTGCTTCATCATGATCTTTCCACCGGACCAGATATTCTCGGTGGGTGCGACCGAAACGTGTCTTCATGACCGATCGGACATCTAGCACCATCTCCACCTCGAATTCTTCCTCCTCCAATGGCCTTTCCCAACTGTCTTCCGCCAGAAGAGCTTCTTCAAAATCGAATCTCTCCGCTTCATCCACCAGACAGGGTGTTTTGGGCCGATCTGGGAACTCTCTGACCAGCTTCAATTTGGACACATGCACGATCGGAAAAACTTTATAATCCGTGCCGATCGTGATCAGACGGGCAGCATGCTCACCGATCAGCTCTGCTACACGGAAAGGACCGTGCCATATATGAGCCAACTTCCTTGCATAACCTTCCTTGACCCGATCGAGGTATAACCAGACTCTCGCCCCTGGTTCAACACCGTGAGGTCGGAACTGATCGTTATTCCGATCTGCCCGATCTTGTGTGGCCTGACGCAACTTTTCGTTGACGACTTCCTTCGCATGTTGATAGTGCTTCTGGACCTGCATACGCCAACGGCGGGCATCGCGATCACGGGTCCGAGTGCAGCCGATCGGTATCGCCGCTTCAAGTGTCGATCGAGGGTCCCATCATACGCCAGAAAGAAAGGCGTCTCTTCTCGGACCCGATCGGTTGAAGAGTTGAGTGCGAATACCAGTCTTTCTGCATACTCATCCCATTCACGTTGGTCTGGGTCGTCCACATACATCTTGATAGCCCTTGTTATTGTCTGAACCATGCGTTCAGCCGATTCGTTCGCTTGCGGACGATATGCCATCGTCGCGCTCTGCTTCTGGCCTAGCATGTTATTGAACGATCGGAACACCTCATCCATAAAACCGGGTTCCCGATCGTGTCTAATAACTTAGCTGGCGCCGAATCTGAACACACATTCCTCGTAACTCTGGGCGATCTGCTCCGCAGATCGGGATGCACTAGTCTTTGCGATCACCAGACCAGTGAATAGATCGATCCATATCAGCACCTCAGTGTTGCCGCGTGTCGATCTGGGCAGCGACGGTATGTGATACATTGCTATCACCTGGGAAGGGTAAGTAGCCTCGATATTTCCGGGCGATCGGCCCTTGATTATCGGTCTGCCCTTTCCGGTCTCGCAATCTGTGCAACAGCCCACATATTTCTGCACGCTCCGAAAAAGTCCTCTCCAGTGAAAGTGGGCCCTGATCTTGTGGAATGTCCTGCCTATGCCTTGATGTCCCCCTTCTAGACTCACATGATAGTGATGAAGGACATCCGGCTGCAGCAACTCAGGGATCACCAGTTTCGACAGTCGATATCGATCGGCACTGTCTTGATCAGTGTCGCGGCAGTAGTATAGCAATCCATTTTCATCCATATCGTAACTGTCCGCGATCTTGGTACACTCTTTCGCCTGATCATTTGTTAACTTGGACAGTTCACCGCGCAGACAGTCCTTCAAGTTGACGATCCACTCTTCTTCGTCCTGCGCCTTGAGGATCGGTTCCGCCCTTAGCTGTTGTACAACGTACTCACTCAGCCTTTCCTTGGGGAACGATCGGCGGGACTTCCGAGCTCGCGATCTGGTTGCGGCCATCACATGCAACTGACCAGGGCTGTCCTTGGTCTTGATCACCTCCGGGATCCTGTTTATCTCCATAAGTTCCTGTAAAACGGCTTCCTCGGTGATCGTCGCCCCGGTCTGGTCTCGCATGGCTTGGGTCGCGAGGTAGTCGGCGCTTCTTTTCCAGTCCCGTTTCACGTGCAATAGCTCGTGGTTGGGGTAGTCTTTCAGCGCTTTCATCACCCGATCATTTAGCAACTTTAGCCGTGGCGCCGTGCAGTCGATATCCCCGGTGATCTGCCTTATCACTAGGTTGGAGTCACCACATATGATAATCCGCCCTTTCTGTTGTGATCACAGCAGATCAAGACATAGAAGTAGACCCCGATATTCTGCCTCGTTGACCGTTATGTCAGGCGTGAAATCGGTGGCGGCTGCGACTATAGACCCTTGTGGTAACTTCCACAGTATGGCACTATAGTAGCCGGCCTTCATCTTCACGCTGGCCGACCCGTCAAAACTCAAGACCAGGAGTTCCTCATCCTGATCGACGGTCGGCGGCGGCCGCGAGATTGACTGTCAAGGTTGCTTCCTTGGGGCAATCGACACTAAAGCCTCATCCACTTCGGGCGAGGGGTGATACTGGCAGATAATGTGCCCAATATCTCTTCCTCTACCTTGGTGCACTTGACGACCTCGAGAGAGCACTGCGACAAGATAGCTGACCATCTGCCGAGCCGACTGTCCGTCCCATTGGCTGATAATAACCAGGCCAATGTCGACTTTATTGAAAGGACCTTTACAGATCGGCCGACCTGTAGGTTGTAGCACACATCCAAGATCCGTAGTAAAGCCAGAACTTCTTTTTCGACGATCCCATAGTTGACCTCGTTCGGCTTCAATGTCCAGCTCGTAAACGTGACCGGGTGGTACACTCCATCATGTTCTTGTACTAGAGTGGCCGAAATGGCCCACTTACTAGCATACACAATGACGATCGGCATTTTCTCCGGATCGAAGTGCTTGAAAATCGGTGCCGTCTCCATCTTGGCCTTTAGCATACCGAAAGCAACCTTTACACGCCTCATGTGATCCTCTGCCTCTACTTGCGGACAATCTGCGGGCAGATCAGATTCGCTGCCCTTCCGTACAGCTGCCCGATCTTCTTCGCGCAACATATGGTAGTCGACTTCCCGGAGCTCGTATAGCACGGCCGCGTAAATCGCAAAGTCTTCAATGAAGCGGCTGTAGTAATTTAGGCTTCCCAAGAAGGACTGCATTGCCTTCAGCGATCTGGGAAACGGGAGGTTGTTCAGTGATTCCAGATCTTTGGGATTGGCCTTCGGCCCACTGATCGACACCATATGACCCAAATAGGCGACCTTGGACATGCCCCAATAAATTTTCACAGCACTGATCGACAGGTTCCATCGATCGCATGTCTCCAACAAACGTTCGACCTTCTCGCACAAATCACTCCATGAAGAGGCAGGATCAGAATGTCGTCGATATACGATCGCCTTCCCAGAACGGACGGTCTCCTCTCCCGTTCAGGTTCACCCTCTGTAAATATATCATAATTTTTGGTGAGGTCCTGATCGGTGCTGATCTTGAAATGTCCATACATTGCGTTGTCGATCAGCCTCTGGTAGATCTGGGGTGCGTTCTTCAACCCGAACGGCATACGGTTCCACTCGAACAGACCGAACGGCGTAACAAATGCGGAGATCTCGCGAGCTCGATCGGTCATCGAAACCACCCAAAATCCACTTGCCATGTCTAGTGAGCAATACCACAGGGTCTTGTCAAGGTCTTCTAGTAGATCGCTGATCAGCGGCATCGGGTACACCATAAGCTTGGCCAACCGATTTACCAACCGATAGTCGATACACAACCTGATGTCGACACCGTTCTTCTTGATCACGATCACGATCGGTGAGGCCCATGGCGAGGTCGACGGTCTGATGATCTTGGTAGCCAACAGTCCTTTAATAAGGTCAGACAATTTTTCGCGGTACTGTGGCGCCACACGTCGGCATCGCTGGGCGATCGGCTTGGCATCACCAACATCGATGTCACAAATTGCTCCGCGAGCAGCAGGGGGTAAGTCATTGCCTTTACCGATCAGCAGATGTTTCTTCTTCCATATGATCTCCTTTAGCTGATCTATCTGATCGGTACTGTTGAGATCCCGATCACCCACTTGCAGATCGTCCATAGTAACCTCGGGCGGGTCAGCAGACACTTCAGGGAGGACTGCCATCTGGCTCTCCAACTCCTGAATGTATTGGTCCCCGCCCTCATGGATGCAGACCTGGTCATCTTCCGGGGCAATAACACCCAAACCGTCCTGATCGGCTGAACACTGCTGTTCGCGATCGGCGGGCTGCCATTCACCGACATCGACCTGCTCAAGCGTGCCACCATGGTCCGACCCAGTCTCGCCATTCTTCCCTTTTTATATTTGGGGCTCCGATGTCGCCTGTTCTTGTGTCGCCACCACGTTAACGAAATTTGGCTCATCTACTTGATGGTCCACCGTATCCGGCGCCTGCGGTGCCTTTCTTCAAAATAGCATCTTCTTAGGGGTTACATAACTGGGTCGTTCCACCATAGGTGAGGTATCTTCTTCCAACCGATCCATCATTGCTGACCAGATCGGTGGTCGCTTGGTATGCCAAGTTCTGCCACTCAACATACCGTCTCGATCCGATCGAGACAAACCCCATCTTCCTTGGAACTTTCCCTTCTGCCCGCCACATGCCAACAATCGTGTTGTTGTCGAGCGTAAGCGGCTTGTCACCGATATTAGTGACTCGGACAAAATCATGTCGGCCGGCGCTCTTCACAAAAGTCGACACCCACCGATCGCCCCTGGTCACCCATAACTTCCTTGAGCGAAAACCTTTATCGACCGGGGTGTCAGCGGATTGGCCGACTGGAATGGTGACATCTTGATCCCACCTGACCAAATCGGTGTACGATCCGTATAGGGGCCGCCGACCAACTAACTGGATCTGGACCTCATCCGGTAGTTTAAGCACTCCATGAGACAGATCTAGGCGAATACCAGCCGGCACCATGAAATCCATGCCTAACAGGGCATCCTGACCGGCCAGCTTACCAACCCAAGCACTGAAGAAGTAGACCAACGAACCCGATAGGGTGATCTTCACGCGCGTCCTTCCTTCGGTCATATAAGAATTTTCACCGGTCCCGACGCATTCTTGTCTCTGGGTATCGTCTATACGACATCCGACCTTACGAGCAAAGGCGGAGTCAATAATCGAGACTTCATCCCCATAGTCGAACAAGATCGTCGCTTTCTGGTTAACCCATTTAATAAAAACTCTTAATTTTTCGTTCTCAAGCTTAAGCGAATATTCTATTTGCTTTTAATATAGGATTAGTTGTCATCAACTAATCCTACCCCTCCCGTATTGCGCGCTTCCTCGCACAACACAGTGTAAGCCTGTAACAGGATCAGTCCTGTTACATAGTTCGTCTAGGAAATACCCAACGTATTAATGTATTCCTGACCTAAACTCAAGAGGAGGGTCGATCAGCTGCGGTCTGATCGACAGTTTCCACTAAAAATCCCCCTAGAGTTCTCGTGGGGCGCTTAGAGCAGCCGAACTACTAGGGCCCAAAAAACGTGGACCAATCGGGAAGAGGTGAGAGCGCGCTGCTAGATCACGTTCCCAAGACCAAAAAACCTTTACGAAAACTACCGCTGGCACAGCGGGCGGGAATGAAGACGAGTTCCCGCGAACTCTACGTCTGTCGGTGTGGCAAAAAGTGCACTAGGTGCTCCCACCCGGGACGTAGAGGTGTCTAAGCGAAGAAGGGAGGCGCTAAGTTGCCGTCCCTGTAAACGATCTGCCCGATCGTACGCAAAAGGAGAACTTTATTAGCGCTTATATCCTAAGAAATACCAATTACCTAATATCAATCAATCGGAACTACCCATTCCCATGTACTCCGTCGACCAGTCAACCTGATTTATCTGTCGTCCGTCGCCAACCGTTAGGTACCCGTACTGTAGCCGGTGCGTACACGCACGGTGCGGCTAGCGCACAGAGAAAGACTATCCTTAAGCGGAGATACGCCACTTCTTAGCCGATACGCCCTTAAAAAAGGGCTTAGTGGGAGATTTCTCCCTCACATGGGTCCAAGATTCCCTGAGTTTACGGTTCGTAAACACTAGCGCCTTGTTACAAGGCTTTCCTTAGTATGGGGGTAACTAAGGGAAGGTATTCCCTTTCACTAAAACACTCACTGCGCGCGCGACCGGTCGAGGTCGTGCGCCTAGCAGTCTTTAGAGTGAAATGTAAACTGAATGTATATTTAATATGTAATTACCCTAAATTAATTAAACTAATGTAAACTATATGTAATACTAAGTAGAACTTACTCAATTCGTACCTAGACGAAATGTAATGTACACCACCTGTGTACCAACACGTGGCAGGCTGCCACGCCTTCACTAAGGTCTCTCGTCCTGATTGGTTAAAATAACCAATAGGTCCAAACCTTTCGGAACGGTCAATACTTGAGCTCAACCGTAGTGTACTTACGTACACAACATAACCAAATGTAACCCTGTTACATCCTCCCCCATCAAGACTATTGATTACGCAGTAAATCAATTATAGTTAGAGAACCCCAACTGCCAGAACTTCTGGCTTACCATGAGCACCTTTAGTGGTGCCTAGGATTCCCGCGAGAAGAGGGTGGAGACTATTCCAATAACTCGGAGGTGGATGCCCTTGGGGATATCTCCCCAAAGGCTGACCGCTCCGACAACGCCGAACGGCGATGTTGGCAGTCCGATCCGTTCCCCATACGTGGGGAGAATGCACTAACTCGTGCGCCACCTCTACCTACTGCGGATGATGCATCCGGGTCACCGAAGGCGACTATTACCAATGATCTAGACACGGCTCAGGAAGCCCCACATGCCATACCGGCACGCAAGGGTCCTCGTGACCCTCAAAAGAAGGCTAAAAACGAGGTGAAGAGAGGATTAGCCTCCCATATCCCTGGCCGTGCGGCTGTACTGCCGCGTGAAATAGCGCGCGGGGACAACTCCGGGCAAAACTGCTAACACCGAAGCAGTTCACCGTCAACTCGTAACGAGCGCGCCTCAGGAAACAGGCACGGGGTGTCGTCGTTGAGACCCTCCGTGAGGTTCCCATCGTTCTCCTACGAGGCGAAGATGTCGAGGAGTCAGAGCGGACATTCCGCGCTTGGGCGGAATGGGAGAAACATCTCCATAATTTTGGCGAGCTGTACAACAGCTATTTCGAACCTGACGTTCGGATAGAGAGGGCGTTGCGCTTGGCGTTTGACCAAGCCAAAGCGCTGGGGCAATTACCTGACCCTTATTGCACGCGCCCTGTTAGCGCTCCTGCCCTCGGTGTGGTTCCGGAGAGCAATGCAAACTCTGCATCTTCCTCCGGAAAACTCCCAGTTACTGGGAGTGAAGGGGCTTCTTCCGCCCCTTTGGTCGTTGACTCGCACCTGGGTTCTCCAGCTCGAAAGCGTCAACAACGTCACGACAATCCTGCCGCAGGGGGGTCTCGGACTCCCAAGAACTCTGTGAATGTTGATAACTTTCCACTTTACCAGATATTGGGTCTCACCCCGATGGTGGCGTTGCGCCATCAAGCGCTCCACGTGGTAATGTGGAATACCCTCCGTATCGAGAACTGGAGAAGGAGGTCGCGCAATTGCGACGTGATTTCCACGAGCGTTGTGATCGACACAGCCGTCGCATCCAGGATGTCCAGGAGGGACTCCGCGACGAGGGGAGTGCTAATGACCGCATCGAGACGCGGCTTGCCTCTCTCGAGTCTGTCGTTGCGGAGTTTCATGGTCGCATTTCGACCCTGTCTGCGCTATTCCGACCTGTTGTGCCTTTCGGATATCCAGCTTACCAGCCTCCTCCAAGAGGGGACATGTCTCTGGGTTCTGGTGTGGCTTAAGCATACCCACATAGAAGGTTGGATGCGTACGCATAGCCTTCGGGATATCCAAGGTATACGCCAGACCCTTTCGGGATAGCACCTTGAAAGGCCCCACAAACCTGGGGCGCAGTTTGTTCCGTAACACGTTGGAAACTGCATGTGTAGGAAGGTTTTTTATCGTTTAATAAAACACTTTCTCCTACTTTATACGCCCTTTTGTTACGCCGACCCTTGCGGTCGGCCTGTTCCTTTTGCTTGTCTTGGCTTTCTGTTATGGTGTCGCAAACGTGTCGTAAGACACTAAGGCGCGTCGATAAAAACTTATCGATGTGCTTTCGCACAGATACAGGGCTGACATCGGAGAATCCTTCCCCCTCAAACCCTTGGCCACACACACGTGGCGTCAACGGAACCCTCAGATTCACTAATCCGTTCACTTAAAACGGGGTAAGCTACGTAGATGCATGAACCGAATTGTTTATGGCAAATTCGGCCATAGGAAGCATCTCACTCCAACTCTTTGGAGAATGCGGACATAAACTCCGGAGAATATCTTGTACCACGCAATTAACGCGTTCCGTCTGTACGTCCGTCTGCGGATGATCCGCAGTGGACATGAGGAGCTTGGTGCCCAGCACCTTAAACAGCCCCCCCCCAGAACTGTCCCGTAAAACGGGGATCCCGATCCGATATCATGGAATCGGGTAGACCATGCTGTCAAAAGACACGGTCTAGGAACACTTTCGCTGTTCCTTGTCCATCAATGGACTCTGGTACCGCCGCCAGGTGAGCCATCTTGCTCAAACGGTCTACAAAGACCAAAATGCCGGTGTTGCCGGCCTTATACTTCGGAAAACCGAAGATAAAATCCATACTAATGGATTTCCAACACTCCGTCGGAACGGATAAGCTCGGCAAAGGCGCCGCTGAATCTGCAGAGGGTTTGTCCCTCTGATCTGACACGTCTCAAAGGTGCGAATATACGCACCGACCCACTTATACATCTTGAGCCACCAATAAAAAGCGCTTAAAGCGCTGTAGGTCTTATCCCGACCTAAATGACCCCCGGTAGGGGCGTCATGTGCCTCAAAGAGGACTCTTTACTTCAGTTCCTCATCATGAGGAACTACCACCCGCGGAATGTCCTCCGCGCTCGTGCTATAATATAGCAAACCATCAGAGTACCTGTAACGGTGTAAACGAGCTTTAGCTTGACTTGACAGGGTTGGCTCAGACGAACCAAGTCCCTTTCCACCCAACGCGCTGATAAGCTCTGTACACTGTGGGTCTTTCTCATACGCCTGGCGTATGGGATCCACCACAGACGAGGTGATGAATGTCGCGTGAGCGAGCTCGTAATCGGGACGACGCGACAACTCGTATGCAAGCACGTTCTGCTTGCCAGGTTTATACTTAACCTCAAAGTTGTACTCCGCAAAGAAGGAGAGCCAACGGGCTATCCGTTGCGAGAGATGAGGCGACTTTGTCGCTGTCCGTAAGGACGCGTGGTCAATATAAACCACGAACGGCTTTGAGCCGAGTAGGTGAACCCTAAATTTGACAAGCGCATACTCCATTGCAAGTAGCTCCTTGTCATGAACGTGATAATTCCGTTCCGCAGCTTTAAGCTGCCTCGACTCAAACGCGATCACGCGTTCCCTTCCCGCATCGTCTGCTTGTAACAAAGCACATCCGATTGCAAAATCGGAGGCATAACAGACGAAGCTAAATGGTTTACCAGAATATGGGAGAGCAAGAACGGGAGCTTTTAACAAGATACCCTTAACCGCTTCAAAAGCGTTTTGGTGTTCGTTTTTCCAACACCAATCAACATCCTTCTTAAGAAGGTCGGTCAATGGCTTCGCCATTTCAGCGTAGTTCTCGCTGTACTTGTGGGGATAGTTGGCTAATCCAAGTCACTTCCGTAAATCTCTAAGATTTACAGGCGAAGGCCACTCCACAATGGCTTTTACCTTCGCGGGATCCGCCCGCACTCCATCCTTACCGATGAAGCATCCGAGGAAAGGAATTTCCTCAGCACCAAATATACATTTGGATGCGTTCGCATATAACTTATGCTCTCGCATACATTCGATCACAGCTCGAAGGTGTATAAGGTGCGTCTGAACATCAGACGAGTCGCCTTCCGCACGACTATGAACGAATATATCGTCGAAGTACGTCTGAGCGTACTTCATATGAGGACGGAAGAGTTGAGTCACCAAGCGATTGAAAGTCGCTGGTGCATTTGAAAGCCCCTGTGGAATAACTAGCCACTCCCACAGCATGCCACTAGGCGTGCTGACCTCTGTAATCGGAATATCGGATGCTCGCATGAGCACCTGATAATACCCGTCCACCAGATCTAAGGCACTGTATATAGTACAACCCGCCATATTGTTCTGGAGGACATCCTTCCGAGGAATCGGAGTCTGCATGGGTACAGTAGCTGCATTCAGCTTGTTGTACGCATGCACAATGCGCCACTTTCCGTTCGGTTTACGAGCACAAAAAGTGGGAGATGAGTGGGGAGACTTGCTCTCCCGTACCATCCTTGCCTCTTCATTCCCCTTGTAGAATGCGTCGATGACGTCGCATTGTTCCTTGGGGAGAGGCCACTGCCTAGTGACGCCGTACTTGGTTCCATGAACCAAATCAATTTCATGTCGGACTCCCCGATCCGGTGGTAACCCCATCGGTGGGTTGTCACTAACGACATCTCCAAATTCCTTTAATAAGGAATGGTAAGGGTCATCAGGATCCGCGAGGATCTTGAGGCAGCTTCGGGCATTCAATGCCTGTTTGGTTTGCACCAAAACTGACTCTTCCATCGTGGATGAGGAGTTAAACTCCTCTTCCGGACGCAACACGACGACCTCGTCGACTTCATCTGCTTTCAAAGCAGTCTCAAAATCGTTGAAGGACATCTCCTCCAACGACAACAGTTCGCCTACCCCAGGCAACCGTTCCAGGCTTACCCCTTCTGTGACAACACCTGTCACACTATTCAGCATCCTGTAGGACTGCTGACTACTGGCCTCGGGACTCATCCCGAGACCCAGATGGGGGGATTCAATTGCCCCATCTATTGGAAGCGCCACGCGCCTATCCACAGAGGTCTCTACATCTACCACCGGTGACTCGCCGGTCTCACCGATAACGGCGTAGTCGGAATCATTTCCGACGTGCGTAGGAGACAAACTTCGGGTCTCTTCGCTAGGAAGCGCCTCGCGCTTAACCACAGGGGTCTCTACCCCTACCACTGGAGTCGCAACTTGTTCGCCGGACAAGGCGTGGTCGGAATCTGTTTCGACCTGCAGAAGAGACAAACTACGGGTCTCTTCTCTAGGAAGCGCCTCGCGCTTAACCTCAGAGGAATCCACCTCTACCACTGGCGACTCGCCAGTCTCGTCTATATCAGCGTGGGGATTAACCGCCGAATCCCGCTCGTGAAGAAACACTTCCTTGACCTCATTGGGATTGATTATTTCAGACATCCCAATCTCTGGCATCTCACGCCAGAATCGCTTTTGCGATCGAGCAAAGGTGGGTTCATGACTCGCCAATGCTTCATCCGACCGCGGGTGCGTTGAGCTAATGGACTTAGACTATCAGTCTATCCATGTCTCGTGGCGTTCCAGCCACTTCATGTCCAGAATGAGGTCATACCTCGAATCCAAATCCAGGACTAGGAAACGTTCTAAGCTGTCGAAGTCTGCAAACTTCAGCTTAAGGTCAATCGAGACCTTGGGTACAGTAACCTGTACGCCCGTCGCAAGACGGGCCGTGACAACGTCACGAGAACGTGCCTCTAGGGCCTCGGCATACAGCCTACTCTTCTCAACAGAAGTACGTCTGACATAATTGTCAGACGCTACAGAGTCTATCAAGACTCTCCAAGGCTTATCAAGCCTTTCACGTCCGCAAGGACTACCGGTAACCCTGGCTGGTACACCAACTCGGTGCTAGAAAGCACCGCTTCTCTCGGGGCTTTGTGCTTTCTTCCCCTACCCTGGGGATTAACAGCACTGAGCGTTCCCCCAGTAGGGCGTCCCGCACCTACTGGGAGCCGTCGTTTTCCGACGGATTGGACAAGGGCTTTTTTCCAACCTTTGGCCCCCTGTAGCGAGTGTCTCGCTAGGGATTTTTCGGACATCTGTTTCGCAGATGATCGGTGCTTCCACACAGGAAGCACGGATTAGCGGCCCATGCCGCTGCATCATTGCAAGGAGCTCCGCTTAGAAGCCCTGGGGGAAGGGTCAGAGTGACTCCTAGCGGGAGGTTTCTCTTCCGCTTCGACCTGACTCAGGTCCATGGGTTCGGGACCCACTTTAAGGGAAAGAAAGTTCCTCTCAGCGTTAAACACTGTGGCGAAGCGAAGGCAAAATTTTGGTCACCTTCTGTCAACGGCGTGCCGATCAGCTGGTCAGCGATCGGATTGGTGGAAACAAGGGGGATTTTAAGCCTATCATGTGCAAGGAGTGTCAAGCACACGGATTTTGGTAAGTCACATGGCATTGCGTGTATTTTACATATTGTAGTGTTTGGTACATATTGGGACCGTAAGGTTAGTGGAAAAGAAGTAAATTGGTCTTGGATTGGAAAAGTGGCTAAGAGGTCCTAAGAGACTCTCTAAAAGTTTGGTTTTCTAAGTCGCCTTCGCACGTCGCGGAGTGTTTGGGGTATAGGGTCGAGTAATCCCCTCCTGCCCATTATACCCGGCCGGGGCGCGTCGCAGACGCATTTGGCCCGCCGGAAGTCCTTCGACAGCAGTATCCATTGGCTGAATTCTCACAAGTTTAAGTCGCGTACGTTTGGAACGTACTAACAAGTGGATTGGTCTTTACGTGGAGATATCGTTTGTGGAATTCACGAGCATATTGTATCTTTACGTGGACATATTGGTTTACTATAACATTGGTTGGAGTTTAGACCGGCTTTGGTCTTCTCTCATATTGGTCAGGGGTTAGACCAGTTGAGTGGTCTACCCTCTATTATCTCGTATTGGTTGGGTCTAGATCGATTGGACGGTCGACCCATTGGACTATACATATTTCAAGTGTAACCGGTCTACAAGTACCCAGGGTGAAGAGTTCCGCCCAGGGTACACCCCCCCCCAGTACGGTCTGCATACTATCAGACCCAAGTCAACCAGCGACACGATCGACCGAGTGTTGAACTAGCCCATTCCATCGGGTACACAAGGTGAGATGGCAACGCAAGATCAATCGGACCAGGCGTCTTCTGTTGATGATCGGTCGTCTGCTATCAGCGGACGATCAGATCGGATCGCAAGCGAAGGTCCGCGGGGTACCCCCTCCGTAAGTTGGAAGGCTGGGCACGATGGTGGTCAGGTTCTCGACACAACTGTGTTCGATTTTGAACTTGACTCCACCACAATGGTGCGCGTGCCCGGATCATTTGGTGATCGTGGATATCACCGATATGATGTCCGGTCAAAAGTTGACTCAAGTGATTTAAATGTGGAATCGTTCTAGAGAGGACATAAGGAAAAGCTGTCACCTTATGTTCTCGTTGTTGATAAAGATGGCGATGTCCGATCTGGCCGGGTGGAGGACCAGATCGGGATTAATAAGTTTTTCCTCCCCATAAGGATACCACCGGAGCCGATCGGGACTATAGCAAGTTTTGCTATAGTTCCGGAAATTATCAGGACTTTTGTCCTGATCCTATGCATTTACATGGAAAAATTGATGGAATAAAAATGAGAACCAATCGGAGGCTGATCGGAACGATCCGATCCACATGCCTAAGGTCCCCAAGCAAAGGCTAGGAATGCCGCCCGAGAAGAACGACTTGGAAGAAAAGTCGCAGGTCGAGGATGGGGTTATTGACGAACAAGACTTACCAGGATGTATTACATCCACGAGTTGAAGTGATTTATACGTGAAGACCGGGTCGTGCAAATTTAGAACCCCCAGATCCCTGATCGCCTCCTCGGACCCACTACCGAACCGATCCAGAGTGATCGACCACTGCTGCTGGTGAAAAACCTGCTGGCGATGTTGGCTGAGGTCGGAATAAAAGCGCAGAACCCGGTCAACGTCCACAAGCTGTTTGATCTGGACACTCGCAGGCTGGAGCTGTCGATGTCGACTCTCCATGATCATTTGGTGCCGTTGGTGGGGGCGGTTCGCCGCCCAACTCCCACCATGGCATTGAAGGTTGCTGAAGACACGGCAGCACATGACGATGCGTGATCCGATGATAAATCGGTATATCAGTCTCCACCTTCCTCTAACAGCTCATCGGAGTTGGAGGTCGGTGTTGAGCGGATGACCATGGGGGCAGATCATACCCCCATCGGAGCATAAAAAGGACGTGCGGCAGCATGGGGCTGCATGCCGGTCGGGGCCCCAGGAGCCCCACAGGTGTCAGTACCTCCAAAGGAGGATACCCACACGTTGACCATGACCCAAAGCTAACGTCCAAGCCATGTTTGAAGCAATGATGGAGCGTTTCATGGGAGATCGATGCAGATCACCTCCGCGCCCTCATGCTCAGGACCGATTTGCCCGGCAAAATGTCAATAATTGCCGGGATGTAGATATGGAGTCAGTAGCATCAGTGGACAAGGCCACTCGAGGTGTTAAACCAATTGGCAAAGGAAGACGCAAGCCGCAACCAGCTCGATCGCGCCGATCAAGCAAGAACAGTGATTACGACATGGAGTAGATCGGCGATCCGGATGACCACTATGGGTCAGACGGTGCAGGGGCGGGCAGAACGCGCAGGGCTAATCTAGCCTCCACGACAGCTTTTTATTTCGGATCTACTGCGATCCCGCGCATTCGCATGGCTGCGACTACTGATCTCAAGGATTTCACCGGAAAGGACACCGACGAGGAGCAGGCCAGGTCGTGGTTTGGTCGGGTCAAGTCTGCTTTCTTACGGGATTTGACACCAAAAAAGGAACGGTGTTTAATCGTCAGGGATATGCTGAAAGGACCGGCTGCGAACTGGGTCCAACAGTTGAGTCGGGATGTCCGATCTGACTGGGACCTGCTATGTTCAAGGTTTGAGGGGCAGTACTGCAACTCCAGATTCTCCAGCGCCCGCAAATACCATCACATGCAGAAGCGGGGCGACGAGACGCCGATCGAGTACTTACACCGTCTGAATGTGGCTGCAATTCGCGCCGGCATAGTGATCAAGGAAGGCAACCCGCCGACCGGTGCCGCTTTGGAACACGTGGGTTACTATATTAGTACCCTTGATGACCAGGAGCTGGCAGATCAGCTCACCCTGTTGCGCCTAAAGGATGTGGGAGAAGTGGAGTAGACGTTGCGAATGTTGCAACACTCCCGCAGCATGAGATCAAAGGGCGCCGTTGGATCTGGTCGTTACAGATCCAAGACCCAGACCGATCCGGTGAAGAGACCCTTAACCAGATCGGCCCGTGCTGTTAAGGGGATCGTAGCTGAGTACAGCACTGGATCGGAAGAGGAAAGCAGCGGACAGTCCAGTCGGGAGTCAGACGAGGATCAGTTCCGTCACATCTTCGTCGCGGAACCTGCCCCGAAAACCAGATCGACGCCTGACCAGGAAGATCGTAAGGGCAGGAGCGGAAACAAGTCTGACCCGGACCGACCCCGCAAGAAGTGTTCTCACTGCGGGTCAAGCAAGAATGATGATCGGGGCTGCTGGAAGAAGTTAATATGCAAGAAATTCGAAAGACGCGGCCACCCCACCGATCACTGCCTTTTCGTGTGCAAGTCATGTGGAGAGATCCACGAGGCCGGCCACTGCAAGATGGAAGAATTCTTCAACCTGATGTGCAAGTGGTATGTGCCGGGAAAGCACGCGGGGATGCTTCCACCTGACGTGGAAAAGATGTTAAACTAGAACGCTCGCCAGGTTGGAATCTGGATCGAGCCAAGCAGTCTACGTTTGGCATCTATGCATATGTAGGCAAGGAGAATAAAACCGACAATACATGTTCTGTTCTCAATTGCATCGATCGGGATCATCCGGTCTACAATCTCACGACCGATGAATATTCCCGATCGAAGGTGGTCATGCAGCTAGATCTGCTGCCTGAAGAGTATCGCGGATACTGGAAGTATCATGCGCCCGACAAATGGTTTAAGCAGGCGAAAGCCTATGGTAAGATAAAGGTTAGCGGCTAACAGTATAGTAATTACCTAACTAATATAATAATATCAAGTATTAAACTAACTGTACTATTAGTTAACCTGCATGATTCGGTATTTATACCGAATCGACTTTTCCTTCGTATATTATAATAACTTATAATCTATTATTTGAATTTCAGACAACGCGTCTGAAATTCAACTGTGATATTCTAACTTGAATATCAATTATGTAATGGCACCCCATGACATCACCCCCCACTTAAGGTGGTTGGCCAATAATAATTCTTTTTTTGGCCAATCATAGGAGGCACTTGTTGGTCGGAATTTCTCATTCACCAACTGATTGACCATCGACTCGATGGTCGAAGCACGCGGCGGAGCTCTAAAGAGCGCTGCTGAAAACATCGAAGGAGCTTCTTCCTCCGCCTCATCACTAGGTGCTGAGGTGTTGAGTGAAAACAGTGACGCTGCATTAGCAGCGTCAACTACGCAAAGGTCGGAAGACGTACCGTCTTCGACCACAGATGCTGCTAAGGCGGCATCTGGCAAGAAACAGGGAGATGTTACTAATGCAACATCTCGCACGATGACAAACCCCGAATGGTGTGTTGCCAGGAAGGGTTCTTCCATGTTCGGGCACAGTTCTGACTCCGAACAAAGTGATTGGGGCACAGCTGTCCCCGAGAAAGGATCTAGCGAGTCGAAACTCGCTAGGTGCTCATCGCCTAACAGCGATGATAACTCTTGTGTCGCTGTCAGCTATGACAGCGACAATGATCATCACAGATGGTTGCGGGAACGCAGAACCCCACCTGGACCAAGTACGTCTCCACGTCGGGGTGGTTTAACCCCGGCGCGTGGTGTTGAAGCAGGCGGTGTTCCGCCTGCTAAAAGAGATCTAACAGAAGCGGCGCCTGCCGTTTCTGAAGAGTATCATCGTACGGAACCACATGTTCCGTACAAAGTGGGGTTTTGGACCCCTGGATGGGCTATTGCCCCCAACAGTGGCGGTCACCGTTAGCGGGACTGCCATATGCGCTGTTCGATATCAACGTGCTGGCTGACTGCGAAGATATCCAGTCACGTCGATTCGATCGAAATACAGACGATAGACGTCTGTACTTTATTGACCTCTTTTTCCAGGTTCGACATTATTCGAGCCGGAAAGGTCAAGGAATAACAGGGACGATAAAGACGCCCTGACTCAGAGTTGGAATGCTTTTGTTGACAAATACAACAAAAGCCCAGATGATTACGTGAATAAAGTTCACGTAATGCGCGAGCGCTTTTTAAAGCACTCGCGAACAGGAAAAATGGAATACATCAATTTTGCTTGCATCAAAGAAGGGTTGAACTGTGGTGTCCCTTCTCACCTCGTTTGCCCGCGGTGTCCGCAGGGCTCTCCTCGTCTGTCAGAGGGGGAGTTGCGGGGGTACGGTGGTTTTTCCGTACCCGCCGAAATTCAGAGCTTAATCGATGCCCTAAATGCATCAACACCTATTGTTGATGCTACTTCGCATTATGAGTTTGAACTCCTTCTCAAACTCAGTTAAAAGGTCTGGGGGGTCGGCCCTCAGAACCTCAATCGTCTCCCAAGAGTCGAACTCTTGGGGGTAACCCAGCCAGCGTACTAAGTACTCGGTAAGCTGCCCCTTCTTCGAAGGAACCGAGCGCTTCGAGATCAAGCGCTCGAGAATGTATCGCTTATTCCCCTGATTATCGATCAAGGGCGGCGGAGGCTGAGAATTCCCTCGCCGTTGTTGTTGAGGAGCATGGTTCTTTGCTCCGCAAACTCGAGGAGGGTTGTTCCTCCTTGAGCAGCGATATGTCTCACTCTGTGAAGACATATCGGTCTCTTCGCGAAAATGTCCGCGACATCCTCGGGGCGCACACTGCCCTTCAGCAGAAGAATGATCTTCTGTACATCGAGCTTTCCCGCTGTAAAGAAGAGCTCGATCGGCACAAGGCTGATCTTGAGCAGTCGAAGGCGGAAGTAATGACTCTCCGCTCTGCTCATCAACGGCTGGAAGATGATTACAAGTTTCTCTTGGGAGACTTGGAGAAGTACGGTATCTTCCGTGGTTCTGTGTCTCGTCGTAAGATGAAGACGAATGATACGGTTTGAGCCGCCCAACATAGAATGTTGGGTGGAGCCGCATTGCTGTGGGAATGTCTAAAGTATAGGAATTCCCCCGAATCTCTTGGACCTTGAAAGGTCCAATGTACTTAGGAAGCAACTTCCGTGTAGGGAAGTTGCTTATTGCATGTATAGGCAAATTAGTAGTACTTAATAATACCAATTCGCCTTTCCGAAAGGAGTTTTTGTTCTTCCTTCCTTGTTTGTCTGCATTTGCTTCTGCTTATCAAAAGCAGAGATAAGTGCATCTTTTATATAGCGTATTACAGCTTGGCGCTGTAATACCAATTCATCTACTGCTTTGTCAGCAGTAGGTGCGTTGTCCTCGTTGTCTGCAGCCATTGATGCAGACAAATATTCATCGTATGTACCTTCAGTTTCAATTGAAGCTGCTTCCGCTTCTACTGTACTTTCAGTAGAAGGTCCATCGTTTTGTTCACAAGTTGCAGTTGCAACTTGCGCATTGACTCGTTAAAAATTTGAGCGGATCCCTCCCCCACTTAGATTTGGCGTACCACCAAGTAAATCTGGGGTTCGTGGGTGACTTAAGTCATTCACGTAGAACGGTGTATGCTTAGTTGAAGCATGCACCGAATTATTAATCGCAAATTCAGTGAGTGACAGGTAGTCACTACACTGTTCAAAGGCATGTTCGTATGATCGCAACATGTCTACGAGAACGCGGTTAACCCGTTCCGTCTGCCCATCCGTTTCCGGATGGTCTGCAGTTGACATCTTCAACTGGGTTCCCAACAATGAGAACGTTTCTTGCCAGAAACGTCCTGTAAATCTCGGATCTCGATCCGAGACAATGTCTTCCGGCATTCCGTGCAAACGGAATACCGTATCAACGAATATCCGCGCTGTTTGAGCGGCGGTTACGTTCGCTGATACTGCAGTAAGATTTACCATCTTACTGAAACGGTCTACAAAGACCACTATTCCGGTCTTCCGACTATTTTCGGGTGGAATACCGAATACGAAATCCATTGAAATGGACTTCCAACACTCTGTCGGAACCGGTAGAGATTGCAGCAGAGCCTGTGCAGACTGTGTAGGCTTAACGCGCTGGCAAATCTTGCAAGCGCGTACGTATTTTCGTACCCACTTGTACTGGTTTCGCCAGTAAAAGTCACGTGCGAGAGAAGCGTATGTCTTCTCTCGACCTTGGCCCCGAAATCGGTGCATCATGATACTCAAACATAATTTGATGTTTGAGATCATCGTCGTTTGGAACGACGATACGACTTTCATCTTTTTGGTCTGTGCTGTAAAGCATCAGACCATCGTGCAGTCGATATCGATGCACGCAAGCGCGGAGGAACTCTGGGAGTTCATCGCGCTTCTCACTTGATTGATTACTTAAGTAACCAATCAACAGACGTGTCTCCTCGTCTGTTTTGTACGCCTCGCGTACTTGTCGTATAATTGACGACGACAAAGCAGAGCAACGGATCGCGTTTGCACTGGCACCTTCGGTTACGGACGGTTTCGTCTCGTAATCGGGCCTTCGTGATAGCGCATCCGCTATCACGTTCAACTTTCCGGGTTTGTATTCAACCGTAAAGTTGTATTCAGCAAAGAATGACAGCCATCGAGCCATTCTTTGAGAAATGTGTGGTGAATTCAAGGCCGTGCGTAGCGACGCATGGTCCGTGTAAGCCACAAACGTTCTATATCCCAAGAGATAGATCCGAAACTTGGCCAGTGCATACTTCATGGCAAGGAGTTCCTTGTCATGCACTGGATAGTTGCCCTCGTCTGGGTGCAACTGACGCGATTGATATCAGATTACGCGATCACGATCATCGTGATCACGCTGCATCAAAGCACAGCCGATAGCGAAATCGCTCGCGTCGCAAACGACGTGGAACGGACGCTTGTTATCGGCTATATCCAAGACAGGCGCTTCAGTCAAGCTTTGCTTGACTGCATCAAAAGCATCTTGGCATTGTGTATCCCAATGCCATTCAACATCTTTCTTAAGCAATTGAGAAAGTGGTCGTATCAACCCAGCATAGTTGCACGAATACTTGTGCAAATATGTTGCCAACCCAAGGAACTTTCGAAGTTCCTTAACGTTGTTTGGCGTAGGCCATTCAACGATCACCCTGATCGTTTCTGGATCAGGACGCACCCCGTTGTTGCCCACAAAGCATCCAAGAACGGGTATCTCAGGTGCACCAAAGGTGCACTTCTTTAGATTTGCATAGAGCTTATGCTTACGCATAAGCTCTAACACTCGACGTAGATGTTCCCTATGGACATCTTCATCGCTTTTATCGTGTTCACCCTTACTATGGATGAACACGTCATCGAAATAACTCCGTGCGAATTCTCGCACCGGGCGTAATAGATGCGTTACGCATCTGTTAAACGTAGCAGGGGTATTTCGAAGCCCATGCGGCATAACAAGCCACTCCCAAAGCATGCCGCTTGGGGTACTTACCGCCGTGAGAGGGATATCCTTCTCACGCATTAGGATTTGATAAAATATATCTCTTAGATCTAGAGAACTAAAGTTGGTGCTCCCGCACATGACATCAATGATGACATCTTTTCGCGGTATCGGCGTCTGCGCCGGTACCGTCGCTGCGTTCAGCTTGTTGTAAGCGTGAACTATTCTCCACCCACCTGTGGACTTTTTCACACAAAAGGTGGGGGTAGAGTGCGGTGAGATAGACTCCCGCACTTGGCCTGCTTTACGACGAGCTTCGAAAAACTCGTCGATCGATTTTACTTGATCACGCGGCAACGGCCATTGCCGCGTGACAAAATACTTCGTGCCTGGCACGAGGTCAATTTCATGACGAGTTCCCTTATCCTTAGGGAGATCGCTAGGTACTTCTTCTGGGAATACGTTAGCGTATTCACTAAGTACCTCATAAAATGGGGAGTTCGCTTTAAGCGACTCCGATCTCTGCGCTTCAAAGCGCTGAACTTTGGTTTGATCATTGGGAACCTCGTTCCCAATGTTTTCCACTTGTAATGTGGATATTCGCTCACGAATATCCACTACATCATCTGTTGCAACGATGATACAGATCTGTTCGATCTGATAATCGTGCAAGTTCTTCATAAACTTCTTCCAGCATAGCGCTGGAAGAGCCATCACCTCCGAAGCTTCTTTCGGAGGGTGTTCCATCAACAGAGACTGGGTAGCTAATCCGGTCTCCGTTTGCGTCAAGACGTTGATCTTCTCGACGGAACTGTCCATGCAATCAGACGCACTCGTATGATTGACTGCTACACGGTGATTACGATTCACCGTGTGCGAATACTCATCATCATGGTGGCCACTGCCTACCATGGAATTTTCTTGGCGATCAGATGTGCTCGTCTGAACGGCCGCCTGTTCTGCGACACGGAGGTCTTTATCACCCGTGTGCATGGCTAACGCAACGTGGTGGGAACTGGCCACCACGAAGTTCTGCTCACGATTGCACTCGATCGTGAGTTCACTCTCATCAACACGGAATTCTTTCGTCGTGTTGAAACCTTCGGTCGCACAGTGGGTGTTTCCCACTGTGGATACTATTTCATTCTCACGGTGGGTGTTTCCCACCGTGGATATCACTTCATTCTCACGGTGGTCTTTATCAACCGTGGATATCTCTCCAACACGCAACGACTCTTCCGTTGCGTGTGGTAGTCCCTCTGGACTCTCACCAGCGGAGGTACCTTCCGCTGATCGTGTCGGAACAGACTTGGTGGTGCCATCGCTATCCACCAGACTGTCCGACGCTGCGGTTGTATCTTCTGATACAGCCGGATTACACAAAGGGTGATCAGATCCTGTGGGTCCGCCGCAGTCGATAGATAGTTTAACCCAGTCGATCGAAGGTTTAAACTTGGACATCCATGGGATTCCAAGTATCACATCGAACTTGTCATCTAAATCGAGGGCGATGAATTCATCCTCGAATGACAGTTCATTCAACTCGAAGCGTGTCTTAATCACACGCTTTGGAATATTCACGGTTGCACCTGTTGCTAACCGGACTGACAACATACTTCGTGGGGTTTCTACCTCCACGAAGCTCAACAGCGTTAGACTCTGAGTTCTAACGAAATTGTTTGAAGCTCCTGTGTCAAACAAAGCTCGCATGGGGACATCGCTGCCGTGCGGCCTAACCTCCAGGGTGATAAGAGGCTTATCATCACCCTGCACCTTTTGACAGGACATAGTCCCGTCTGGGGCTATTACCCTCACATTCCCTATGTCGGCATGTGGGATAACATTCCCAGTAGGGCGCCACGCCCCTACTGGTGATTTACGTTTTTTGCACCAACAGGGTGATGTACCTGTTGGTGTCGCCGTGCAGCGGACGGTTCCTTCCGCTGACTGCGTGGCACCGGACGCGGTGCCATACACTCATGGGAAAAATTACCCACTTTCGTGCATCGATTGCAGCGAATGTTCTTCTTAAATTTCGGTTGCTTCGAACTCGAAGCAACCGCAACCGATAGTTCCATCGGCTCTGGACCTCCACCGCCCATGCTCTGGCGCGGGTGGATTTTTCTTGAGACGAAGTGTGAACTTCGTCTGCCCGACTGCTGATTGTTGACATGCTGTTGCGGCATGTCAAAAGCGAAGGGCTGTTGAGCCCTTCGGCTGTACCCAGCATGCGATGACGCTGATCGCATGCTGAACTCTTCACGGATGCTCATATCAATGTCATCCCTTAGAGTCTTTGGCGGGTGCCGGTAAAGACTCTGTTTGACGAGGTCATCATTTGGTCCCTTCATGAAGCCAGTGACCTGCATAGCAGGGGGCACCGGCTCATACACAATATTTGACAGCAAATATTGCGTCTTCTGAATGTAAGCTTGAAGGTCAAGCTTACCTTGCCGGAGTTCCATGAACTCCTGCTGTTTACTTAGCTCCATTTCTGGAGCTTCAAAGTTGAGCTTTAGCTCAGCTTTTAATTCCTGATAAGTCAGGAACGCAGAGTCATCAGTGGCTCTGTGACTCATCGCCCATACCCTGGCTCTGCTGCCCAGACATGTTGTGGCGAAGTACGCCTGTTGACGTTCGTCAACAATATTTTGCGCAGATGGCATCTTCCACCTCTGCGAACCATCTACGAAGGGGCTCGCCCCCTTCGCCGGTAAAGGGCGGTACTCGCGCCTTTACCACTTCAACGCTATGCGTTGCAGGTGCCGTCCGCGCTGCTTCTTGCGCGTGCCGTGATGGTGTTTCGAGGTGGTTTAGCCTAAAGCGATGCACCACCTCCATCGCTTCCTCCGGGGTCTTATCCAGGAGGAAAGTAAGGATGTCGGTCCCCATGGACCGAACCATTTCTACCGTCGCGTCTTTATTACGCGACGTAAAGTGAGGGAAGTGTCCGTCACCACTTCCAGCGTTCTCTTTCTCTCGGCAGGCTTCATGTCTCGCGACATGATGCCGAGCGGCTGTTAATCTTCGCTCCGCTAGTTAACTAGCGGAACGGAACTGTGGTCGTTAGGACGGACCACAAAGTGCTACCAGGTGTAACAGGACTGATCCTGTTACAGGCTTACACTGTGTTGTGCGAGGAAGCGCGCAATACGGGAGGGGTAGGATTAGTTGATGACAACTAATCCTATATTAAAAGCAAATAGAATATTCGCTTAAGCTTGAGAACGCAAAATTAAGAGTGTTTATTAAATGGGTGGTTAGCGGCTAACAGTATAGTAATTACCTAACTAATATAATAATATCAAGTATTAAACTAACTGTACTATTAGTTAACCTGCATGATTCGGTATTTATACCGAATCGACTTTTCCTTCGTAGATTATAATAACTTATAATCTATTATTTGAATTTCAGACAGCGCGTATGAAATTCAACTGTGATATTCTAACTGGAATATCAATTATGTAATAGCACCCCATTATAAATTAGGCTTAAGAGGCTCGGCGATCGGGCGGTGAAGATTTCCGCCGCCTCATCAAGTACCCTTCGCCTATCAATACAAGATCGACATTCTACAACCTGCGGCCTGCGATCACTGTTTTCAACTCGCGCCAATTCGTGGGGAGTCGACTAGATCGATCAGCGGTCCTGATCATCGGCTGTTTGCGCCTAATCAAGCCTGATCGCACCTGATTGACACCGGTCGATTCGTTACGGATCACCCCAATCTTGCATCAAGGAATTGCAGAGTGACATCCCCGCCACCTAGAGAGCGATCCACGCCCAAGCCATCTGGTACACAAGGTTAGCAGGAACACAAGCAGTCACAGGGCAACTGGAGGACCCCTGTGTTATTCGGCAGTCCGGGCGCCGTGGTAACGCTTGATCAAGCTTCAAAAACTTTGACCAGCCGCTCCACCATATTGACATCATTACTTGATTACGCTCTGGTGCTGCATGGTATATGACATTATCCAACACCAGAGAGTATGCACGCCCTCCTACCGCCTCTGCAACAGCCAATAAATAAAGTTGATGCTCCGGTCATGTTCTTGAAAACCTTTTTCGTACCGAAAACAACACCATTGCTTCTGCAGGCGTGAGCTGCGTGTAAAAACTCGATAAAATCTTGTCCATTGCATACCATAACACAGGAGTCTCATTCCACCACGTTTCGACTTGCCGGTTGTAATATTTCTACGCAGTACCAGATGGATAATGTCCCAGGAGAACGACTTTTACGTCTTCACTCCATGGGAAACCACACGCTGCCTCAGCGATACCAATCTGCCGCAAACATTTCCTTCCCCACGGGAGAAAACCCTACCCCAGTCCCCGGTACACTTCCGCAACGTCGAAAACTCTAATTTTCAGCTTACTCTGCTTGGGTGAAGGCTTCCGCATTTTATGCGCGTGCGCATCCTGTTCTTCATCGTGATTGACCCCCATGTGTACATACCCGCGCCCTGAGATCTCTGGTTGCGCCATGACCTGTTCGGCGCCTTCTACACAACCTCGATCAATTATGTTTGCGCCAACCTTACTTAGATGTCGGAAACTTAACGCTGCAGGATTGTCAGCCCTGTAGGCAACCCTCTCCTAATGACTTCCATCCAATGAAGCCATGCTCATCTTGGTGTCGCCTCTTGGGGTGTGGTAGACATTACAACCACCATCTGACGCAGCTCCGCTTTAATCTTCAAGCTTGGTTAGCCGTTCTGTAATCTTGCGAAGGGCCGCCAAGACGTCGACCGACCTTAAATTCTCTTCAACCACAGCAACTTTTTCGTCTGCCACTTCGCGTCCTTTACTTGGGCTCATAACCTGTTGCGCATGCTTACCATTCGCCATGTTGTAGTGGTAATACAGTTATATGTAATCAACTTGCCCTCAGCGTATAGTCTTGTGGTGGAGTCAAGTTCAAAATCGAATACATTTGTATCGACAACCTGACCACCACCATCGTGCCCAGCCTTCCAACTTACGGGGGGGGGGGTACCCCGCGGACCTCCACTCAAAATCTGGTCCGATCGTCCGCTGCTGGCAGACGACCGGTCATCCTCCAAAGACACTTGGTCCGATTCACTTAAGTTCATCTCACCTTGTGTACCCGATGGAATGGGCTAGTTACACACTCGGTGGATCGGGATCGCAGATCGATCTGATTCTGTCTTGAATATGAGACCGTGCTGTCTAGGTGTACCTAGGGCGAAACTCTTCACCCCAGGTACGTACATACCAGAAACACTTCCAAAAGATAAATTCCAATAGGTCGATCGTCCAAACGATCTAGACCTGACCAATACGAAACAATAGAGGGTGGACCAATCAACCGGTCTAGCTCCTGACCAATATGAGAGAAGACCAAAACCGGTCTAAACTCCAACCAATGTTTCGATAAGCCAATATGTCCACGTAAAGACCCAATATGCCCGTGAAACTCCAGAAACGATATCTCCACGTAAAGACCAATCCAGTGAATAGCACGTTCCAAACGTACTTGAATTAAAGTGTCGAGATCGCCAAACGTACTCCCGTCGAGGGACTTCCGGTGTCCAAAGTGCGCGTGCGGCGCGTCAGACCGGGTATAATAGGCGAGAGGGGATAATTCAACCCTCTGCCCCCAAACACTCCGCGGCGGGCGGAGGCGACTAGTGTACGTGAAAGGAAGAACGGCGACCCCTTGCTGCGGTGTAGACCAAGACCAGAAGAGGTTTTTGCCACTTATTCCTAGACCAAAAACCTTTACCTGGAAAAATTCGTAACCAAAAGACTCTTACCTGGAAAAACCACAACCAAAAGATCTCTACTTGGAAAAAACGCAACTAACCAATAATACTACCTCCCTATGGTCCC
>CM047581.1:50342-61033 GCA_026184515.1 Peronosclerospora sorghi | reverse complement strand
GCGTTCTTGACACTCCTTGAATCTGATAGGCTAAAAAGCCCCCCTTGTTTAGACCAATCGGAAACTCGACCAACTGCCTTGACCAAAAGTGACCAAATTTGTGGTACACTTCACCACAGCCACCCCTGTGTCCGACAGTGTCGCACAACGATAACGGTCTGACTCACCCATCACTCGACCAACTGGACCTTGGTCACTCACACTTCTTCCCCATGGACCAGCCATCTTCGACACCTGCGTCAGGTGCTCACTTTACTGCACTTGATCTTCTTATGCTTCCCTTTGACGCTTGTTCTTGTTGTTCTTGCTGAAACTCTATGCGCCGAGTCGCCCCACCTTGCTTCGCCTGTCCGGTTGGCTCGGTCTGACAGCCCACGTAACTCTCGTGCACTTCAAACATCGGAAGGGCGTCAGACTGAAGCCGACACGCAGATGCAGGATATGCTTGCAGAAAACATGCGTCTCAAGACCCAGGTGGCCCACCAGGCAACACGAGGTGCGCATCTTTGTTCTTCGTCTTGTACTTGTCTTGACCCTCGTTTGTCTTCAGTTCTCATCCCTCCCAGCGTCGTCAAGGCAATGGGTGCCTTGCTTGATGCCGATAGGCAGTCCGACGATAATGTTGACTAGCTCCGACCAATTCTAGAGGAGCTGATAAGTGCACGTCATGAGCTGTCCCGTCTGGAGGCTCATCAGTCCCATCTCCGGGATCAACTTGCACTTGTTTGCCGGCAGCAGCTGGACGGACAGTTTGACGTGACCTCACTGCGCATGTAAGGCAACGACTTCGCGCGACGCATTGCCGAGCTTCAGATTTCCATTCAAGACCAGACCGGGAAGGTCCGGTCTTATTAATACAAGTCAGACGCTTGGACGCTAGAGTCGGGTCGTCGTCAGGTGGCACTAGACCAGTGCCGCCAGGGCTTGATGAACTTGCTGCATCCGTGTTCGGCTGCTTCCTCCAGCATAGACTGGTCTGCGTCGGCAACCTTAGTCGCCTCGGAGCAATACCAAGACCGCTTGCAGCAGGACCAAGACCGACATCGTTCATTGGCTGATATTAAGCAGCCCGAAATTGCACACAAATCAAAGAAGCGCGCGGACGCGCCGGGTAGCTCGAGGGCGCGGGGCACTGCGCGCGAACCCAGACTCGAGGGAAAGCGTGCAGTGCCTCATAAGCGAGCCAAGACACAGGCGATTCTTATGGACTCGGACTCGAACAAGGGTGAGATCTACAGCCCCTCGGAAGGTCAACCGCCCTCGAGACGTACTGCAACTTGCACCAAGCACACAGAGGTCTCGTCCGAGGAGGACTCCAGCGAAGGGTCTTGCGATTCCGAGTTTATGGTCGCCATCCAGTCCAAGTCACGAACGAATTTGCGTGAAAGTTTCATCCAAGTGGCGTCGACATTGGGGTCAGAACAAAAGACCGGTTTGCCAAGTGACGCCACACCAGTGTCGGCACCAGCGAAGACGGCGCCCTCGGTTCTCCACGGGACATCCAAGCTTCACAAGTACGCTCTACTGAAGAACATGGCAGTTGACACCAGCTCCCTTCCGCCGCGGACGTTTGAAATCACCTTGCCGTGGTCGTCGGGGCAAATCGGCTGTTTGAGCCGGTCTACCCTGACCAAGCAGCTTCTGGCCCGGTCTTTCTCCCGCCCGGACCTCTGGCTCTTTCCACCGGCCAAGAAAACCCCTGCCGCGTCTGCATGGAGGGCGGACTTGATTACGTCGGCGCAGATCTCCCGCCTATACGGCGATGAACCATGGAAAATTTTCGAACACCCCAAGATAGGACTTGTGTTCCACTTGACTCCGTGGATAGGCACTTTGCTAGGCCGGGTGAAGAATTTCAACAAGATCCGCGGCCAAGCAATTTGGGAAGCGTCCCACTACTTGGTGCTTCCCCCCGACCGGGTGCGACAAGATCCGGGCCTGGAGACGTTCCAGAGCAAGCGCAAGCGACGTCGAATTCGGGCGGGCGAGGCTTGGCAATCCCTGTGCCAGTACATTTTGGACGGGATGCGAGCCCGCGAGTGTGACGTCGACGTGTTCTTGTACCCGGTGTTCCTTTACATGCCGAGGCGTCGCGTTGAGAAGACCAGACTGCTGGCCGACGACGGCATATGGTACCCCGGTCTTGATTGCACTGATCCGGTCGCGGACCTCAAGGATGCTTTGGTCCAGCTGACCGGAAGGACCCCTGGCGTAACCAGTTTCAGGATCAAGTGCAAAATCATCCGTCGATGGTCATCGGCCGTCTGTGGGGCGATAGCAAGTGAAGTCGCAGGTAGTCGACCAGATAACTCGCAATAAATGTCATCATTTCTTTTGCATATGTCCAATCGTCAAATCACTTGAGCTAATTTTACCACCCTCTCCATAGTTGCACCGAACACGTTATCGTAAACAGTTCCACCTCCATCACGAAAATAGTCATCACATTCGTCATTCCGCTACTCCAATTCGTCACAGTTCATCACATTTTCACAACAACTTCGGACCTTCCACATGTTCACTCCGGTCTAGACCTACCGATGCTACTGCGTGTCTTGGTCTTGGTATTCATGAGTCTGCATCACTGCGAAGCGATTACGACTGACTCGTTCTCGTTCGAACTCTCGTAGAAGAGCCCCACAATTCAAGTCTAGCTCGTCGACCCAAGTTGATTCATCATGGTCCTTCCATCGGACCAGGTACTCTCGGTGAGTCCGACCGAACCTGGTCTTCTTGGTCGACCGAACATCTAAGACCTTCTCCACTTCAAACTCGTCTTCCTCTAATGGTCGTTCCCAATTGTCCTCCGGAAGTAACGCTTCATCGAAATCAAATCTCTTTTCTTCTTCTAGCAGACAGGGAGTTTTGGGTCGATCAGGAAATTCTCGGACCAGCTTCAACTTGGACACATGCACGATCGGGAAGACCTTGTAATCTGTACCAGTCGTTACTAGACGGGCAGCGTGCTCACCGATCAGCTCGGCAACACGGAAAGGGCCGTGCCACATGTGAGCCAGCTTCTTCGCATAGCCCTCTTCCACTCGGTCTAGGTATAGCCATACCCTCGCCCCTGGTTCTATACCGTGGGGTCGGACCTGGTCATTGGTCCGATCTGCCCGGTCTTGTGTGGCCTGACGCAGCTTTTCGTTGACGACTTCTTTTGCATGCTGATAGTGTTTCTGGACCTGCATGCGCCAGCGTCGAGCATCGCGATCGCGGGTCCGGGTGCAACCGATAGGTGTCGCAGCTTCCAATGTCGACCGAGGGTCCCATCCATATTCCAGATAAAAAGGCGTTCTCCTCGGACCCGATCGGTCGACGAGTTGAGTGCAAACACCAGCCTTTCTGCATACTCGTCCCGATCTCGCTGGTCTGGGTCAGCAACGTACATCTTGATCGCCCTCGTTATGGTCTGCACCATGCGTTCCGCCGATCCATTTGCTTGCGGACGATATGCCATCGTCGCACTCTGTTTCTGGCCCAGCATGTTATTGAACGACCGGAACACCTCGGCCATAAAACCGGGTTCCCGATCGTGCCTGATGAACTCGCTGGCACCGAAGCTTCGGAACACACATCCTTCGTAGCTCTGGGCGATCTGCTTCGCGGACCGAAATGCACTTGCCTTCGCAATAACTAGACCAGTGAACAGGTCTACTCATATCAGCAGCTCAGTGCTGCCGCGCGTCGATCTAGGCAGTGACGGTATGTGGTCCATCGCTATGACCTGGAAAGGGTAAGTAGCTTCGATATTTCCGGGCGATCGCCCCTTGATTACCGGTCTAACCTTTCCGGTTCGCAATCCGTGCAACAGCCCACATATTTCTGCACACTGCGGAAAAGACCTCTCCAGTGGAAGTGGGACCTGATCTTGTGATAGGTCCTGCCTATGCCCTGATGGCCCCCTTCTAGACTCACGTGATAGTGATGAAGGACATCCGGCTGCAGCAACTCGGGGATCACTAATTTCGCCAGTCGGTCCCGGTCTGCACTGTCTTGGTCGGCATCGCGGCAGTAATACAATAATCCATTATCATCCACTTCGTAGCTATCCACGATCTTGATGCACTCTATCGCTTTATCGCTCGTCAACTTGGACAGCTCACCACGCAGGTAGGTCTTCAGGTTCATAATCCATTCTTCTTCGTCCTGCGCCTTAAGGATCCGTTCTGCCCTTAGTCGTTGCACAACAGATTCACTCAACCGTTCGTTTGGGAACGGTCGGCGAGACTTCTGAGCTTTCGATCTAGTCACGACCATCACATGCACCTGGACTGGGGCGTTCACGGGTCCGATCACCTCTGGGAGCCTGTTTATATTCACCAATTCATCCAGAACGGCCTTCTCGGTGATCGTAGCCCCGGTCTGGTCTTGCATGGCCTTGGTCGCGAGGTAGTCGGCGATTCTGTTCCAGTACCGTTTCACGTGCAATAGCTCGTGGTTGGGGTGGTCATTCAATGCCTTCATTACTCGATCATTTAGCGTCCTTAGTCGTGGAGACTTGCTGTCGATCTCTCCGGTGATCTGCCTGATCACTAGGTTGGAGTCACCACATATGATAACTCTCCCCTTCTCTTGCGACGACAGCAGGTCCAGACATAGAAGTAGACCTCGGTACTCCGCCTCGTTAACAGTAATATCCGGCGTGAAATCGGCAGCGGCTGCAACTATAGACCATTGTGGAAACTTCCACAATATGGCACTATAGGCGCCGACCTTCTTCTTCACGCTTGCCGATCCGTCAAAACTTAAGACCAAGAGCTCTTCATCATGGTCGACGGTCGGTGGCGGTCTCGAAACTGACTGCCGATGTTGATTCCTCGGGGAAATCGATATCGATGCCTCGTCCACTTCAGACCGAGGGGTGATACTGGCAGCTAATGTGCCCAATATCTCTTCCTCGCCCCTGGTGCACTTAACGACCTCGAGGGTCCACTACGACAAGACCGCCGACCATCTGCCTAGACGTCCGTCCATCCCATTGACTGATAATAGCCAGGCCAAAGTAGACCGTCTTGACAGGACCTTTATAGGTCGGCCGACCAGAAGGTTGTAACACACATTCAGAATTCGTAGCAACGCCAGAACTTCTTTCTCGACAATTCCATAGTTCACTTCATTTGGCTTCAGCGTTCTGCTCGTGAACGTGACCGGACGGTACACACCATCATGATCTTGTACTAGAGTGGCCGAAATGGCCCACTGACTAGCATATACAATAATGGTCGGGACCTCTTCGGGATCGAAATGCTTCAAAATCGGTGCCGTCACCATCTTAGCCTTCAACATACCAAAAGCAAACTTTGCACGCTTCATATGGTCTTCGGCCTCCACTTGCGGACAATCTGCAGCAAGACCAGAGTCGGCGCCCCCATGTAAATTTTCCCGGTCTTCTTTGCGCAACATATGGTATTCCACTTCCCGGAGCTCATACAACACAGCCGCGTAGATAGCAAAATCTTCGATGAAGCGGCTGTAGTAGTTTAAACTTCCTAGGAAGGACTGCATTGCCTTCAGAGACTTGGGAAACGGGAGGTTTCTTAACGAATCCAGGTCCTTAGGATTAGCCTCTAGACCATTGTTCGAAACCATATGACCTAAATAGGCGACCTTGGACATACCCCAAAAACTTTTTATGGCGCTGATAGATAGGTTCCAGCGGTCAAATGTCTCCAACAATCGTTCAACCTTCTCGCACAGATCGTTCCATGACGAGGCAGGTATCAGAATGTCGTCGATGTACGACCGCCTCCCTAGAACGGACGGTCTTCTTTCCCGATCGGATTCACCCCTCTGTAAACACATCATAACTTTCGGCAGGGTCCCGATCGGTCTTGATTTTGAAGTGTCCGTACAGTGCGTTGTATATCAACCTTTGATAGATCTGGGGCGCGTTCTTCAGACCGAACGGCATACGATTCCACTCTAAAAGACCAAACGGCGTCACAAATGCGGAAATCTCTCGGGCTCGATCAGTCATCGAGACCACCCAAATACACTTGCCATATCTAGCGAACAATACCACAAGGTCTTGTCGAGGTCTTCCAACAGATCATTAATCAGTGGCATCGGGTACACCATGAGTTTAGTCAACCGGTTTACCAGTCGATAGTCGATGCACAGTCTAATGTCAACGCCGTTCTTCTTGATAACAATTACGATCGGCGAGGCCCATGGCGAGGTCGACGGTCTAATAATCTTGGTGCCCAACAGTCATTTAATGAGATCAGAAAGCTTTTCACGGTACTGTGGCGCCACGCGTCGACATCGCTGGGCAATCGGCTTGGCATCTCCCACGTCAATATCGCAAATCGCACCACGGGCTGCAGGTGGTAAGGCTTTGTCCTTTCCGATCAGCAGATGTCTTTTCTTCCATATGATATTCTTCAACTGCTCGATCTGGTCTGGACTGTTAAGGTCTTGATCACCCACTTGTAAATCATCCATTGTAACTTCGGGAGAGTCGGCAGACACTTCAGGGAGGACTGCCATTTGGCTTTCCAGCTCCTGAATGTACTGTTCCCCGCCTTCATGTATACAGACTTGTTCATCTTCTGGGGTGATATCACCTAGACCATCTGGACCGGCTGAACGCCCCTGGTCTTGATCGACGGGCTGTCCTTCACTGATATCGGTCTGATTAGGAACCGTCATGGTCCGACCTAGCAACTTCATGTTCCCCTTCTTCCGTTTCTTGCTCCGCTGTCGCCTGGTCTTATGCTGACACCACGTTGACTAGCCTCGGCTCGTCTACTTGATGGTCACCGTTCCTGGTGACTGCGGCGCCTTTCTTCGGACCAACATCTTTTTTGGGGTGACATAACTTGGTCTTTCCACTAAAGGTGAGGTATCCTCTTCCACCGACCCATCATCGCTGATAAGATCGGTGGTCGATTGGTACGCCAGGTTTTGCCACTCGACATACCGCCTCGATCGAATCGAGACGAACCCCATCTTCCTTGGTACCTTCCCTTCTGCTAACCACATGCCGACAATAGTGATATTGTCCAGTGTCAGCGGATTGTCACCGATATTGGTAACACAGACAAAATCACGTCGACCAGCACTCTTTACGAAGGTCGAGACCCACCGATCGCCCCTGGTCAACCACAACTTCCTCGAACGAAAACCTTTCTCAACCGGGGTATCGGCAGACCGACCGACTGGGATAGTGAGGTCTTGGTCCCACCGGACAAGATCGGTATACGGACCATACAGAGGTATTCGACCAGCCAACTGGACCTGGACCTCGTCCGGGAGTGTAAGCACTCCATGTGACAGGTCTAGGCGAATACAGGCTGGGACCATGAAATCCATACCTAGTAAAGCGTCCTGACCATCCAGATTGCCAACCCAAGCGCTGAAAAAGTAGCCAGCGATCCCGACAAAGTAATTTTCACACGCGTTCTTCCTTCGGTCATATATGAGTTTTCACCGATCCCGACGCATTCTTGTCTCTGGGTATCGTCTATACGATATCCGACCTTACGAGCAAAGGCGGAATCGATTATCGAGACTTCATCTCCAGAGTCAAACAACATCGTCGCTTTCTGGTTATTAATCTTTCCACAGGCTTTCGCCTGCTTGAACCATTTATCAGGCGCGTGATACTTCCAGTATCCGCGGGATTCTCCAGGAAGCAAGTCCAACTGCATAACCACCTTGGTCCGGAAGTACTCATCGGTCTTCAGACTGTAGACCGGATGGTCTGGGTCGACGCAATTTGGAATAGAACGTGTATTGTCGGTCTTATCCTCCTTGCCGACATATGCATAGATGTGAACCGTAGAACGCTCGGCTCGATCCAGATTCCAACCTGGCGAGCGTTCTAGTTTACCATCTTTTCCGCATCCGGTGGCAGCATCCCCGCGTGCTTGTCCGGCACGTACCACTTGCGTATCATGTTAAAAAATTCTTCAATCTTGCAGTGGCCGGCCTCGTGGATCTCTCCACATGACTTGCATACAAAAAGACAGTGGTCAGTCGGGTGGCCGCGTCTCTCGCACTTCTTTCACACCATCTTTTTTCCAAAAGTTTGGACCATCATGTTTGCTCGACCCACAGTGGGAGCACTTCTGACGAGGTCGGTCCGGATCGGACTTGCTTCCCTTCCTTCCCTTCCGGTCTACCTGGTCGGGCTTAGACCTGGTCTTTGGGGCAGGTCCCGCAACATAGACGTAACGACACTGGTCTTCATCCGATGACTCCTGGCTCGATTGACTTCCACATTCTCCTTCCGATCCCGTGCTGTCCTCGGCTACGATCGCCTTGACCGCTCGGGTCGGTCTGGTCCAGGGTCTCTTGACCGGATCGGTCTGGGTCTGGGCTTGGATCGGTAGCGACCTGATACACCAGCACTCTTCGTCCTCATGCTACGCGACTGCTGTAGCGTCCGTAGAGTCTGTTCAACTTCACCCGCGTCCCTAAGACGCAGCAGAGTAATCTGGTCCGCCAGTTCTAGATCGTCCAGGGTACTAATGTAGTGACCCACATGTTCCAGAGCAGCTCCGTTTGGCGGGTTATTCACTTTAATTGTTATGCCGGCACGAAGTGCAGCCACGTTCAACCGATGAAAATACTCGATCGGTGTCTCGTCGCTCCGCTTCTGCATATGGTGATACTTGCGTGCACTCGAAAATCCAGAGTTACAATATTGCCCTTCAAAGTCTGCACATAGCTGGTCCCAGTCATACCGGACATCCCGACCTAACTGTTGGATCCAGTTGTCAGCCGGTCCTTTCAACAAATCCCGGAAGATCAGACACCTTTCACTTTTCGGGGTCTGGTCTCGCAGGAACGCAGACTTGACCCGACCGAGCCAAGACCGGGCCTGGTCTTCATCAGCATCCTTGCCAGTGAAGTCCTTGAGATCGGTCGTCGCGGCCATACGGATGCGCGGAATCGCAGCAGATCCAAAGTCGTAAGCAGTAGCGGAGACTAGGTTAGCCTTTCGTGGCTTTCCAGCGCCCGTACCGTCTGACCCACAGTCGTCGTCAAGACCGCCGACCGACTCCATGTCACAGTCACTTGTCTTGCTTGGTCTACGCGGTCTGGCCGGTTGCGGCTTGCGCTTCCCTTTGCCGCCTTGCTTATCACTTCGAGTGGGCTTGTCCACAGATGTTACCGATTCCATATCCACATCTCGGCAAACATTGGCACTTTTCTGGGTAGACCGGTCTTGGACATGTGGGCGCAGAGGTGGTCTAACCCGGTCTTCCATGAAACGTTCCATCATCGTCTCAAACATGGCTTGGACGTTAGCTGGAGTCATGGGCAACGTTTTGACACCCTCCTTTTGCGGAACTGAGTCCTGTGGGGGTCGCTGGAGCCCCGACTGGCAAGCAGCCCTTTGCTGCCGCACGTCCTTTTTTTTGTTCCGGCTGGACATGGTCCACCCCCATGGTCATCCGCTCGACACCAGTCTCAAACTCTGATCAGCTGTTCGAGGCCAGTGGAG
This sequence comes from Peronosclerospora sorghi, assembly GCA_026184515.1. NCBI lineage: Eukaryota > Oomycota > Peronosporomycetes > Peronosporales > Peronosporaceae > Peronosclerospora > Peronosclerospora sorghi. The sequence continues at coordinate 51,576 of CM047581.1, read as the reverse complement.
ATTGATAAACCGATTCGTCATCAGAACCAATGTCAACAAGCGCTGTGGAGACTTCAGCGACCTTCACTGCTGCGGTGGGAGTTGGGCGGCGAACCGCCCCCACCAGTGGGACCAAATGGTCGAGGAAGGTCGACATCGACGATTTCAGCCTCCAATCATCAAATTCAAACAATTTATTAACACCGGCGGGGTTCTGCATTTTAATGCCAACCTCCGCCAACATCTCCACCAAGTTCTTCACCAACAGTAATGGGCGATCACTCTGGATCGGCTCGGTAGTGGGACCGAGAAGATGGTCGGGGATCTGGAGGTTCAACAACCGAAAGACCACGTCAAAGCGAACAAATCGTTTCAACTCAAAAATGCAATACATCTTGTTTAGGTCTTCTTCAGTGATGCCTCCATCTCCGACTTGCGACTTTTCTTCGAGGTCGTCTTCGTCGGCCGGCATTCCCAACCCTTTCTTGGGAATCTTGGGGACCTTGGGGAGGTTGGTCTGATCGTTCTGATCAGCCTCCAAGTATTTTTCGTCTTTAATTTTCCATCAACTTTTTTATTCACATACATAGGATCAGGACCAAGGTCCTGATCCTTTCCGGGACTATAGCAGGACTTGCTATAGTCCCGATCGGCTCCGGTGGGAGCCTTTTGGGGAGGAAAACATTTATTAATCCCGATCTGGTCCTCCACCAGGCCAGACCGGACATCGCCATCTTTATCGAGAACGAAGACGTAAGGTGATAGCCTTTCCTTACGCCCTCTCCAGAACGATTCCAAATTCAAATCTTCAAATTCAAGCTTTGATGACATCTCGAGGTGATATCCACGATCACCAAGTGATCCGGGCACGCGCACCATTGTGGTGGAGTCAAGTTCGAAATCGAATACATTTGTATCGACAACCTGACCACCACCATCGTGCCCAGCCTTCCAACTTACGGGGGGGTACCCCGCGGACCTCCACTCGAAATCTGGTCCGATCGTCCGCTGCTGGCAGACGACCGGTCATAATCCAAAGACACTTGGTCCGATTCACTTAAGTTTATCTCACCTTGTGTACCCGATGGAATGGGCTAGTTACACACTCGGTGGATCGGGATCGCAGATCGATCTGATTCTGTCTTGAATATGAGACCGTGCTTGCTAGGTGTACCTAGGGCGGAACTCTTCACCCCAGGTACGTACAGACCAGAAACACTTCCAAAAGATAAATTCCAATAGGTCGATCGTCCAA
>CM047581.1:33304-50242 GCA_026184515.1 Peronosclerospora sorghi | reverse complement strand
CTCAAAGTACGCATCGAAAACTTGGTAGTTGGCTTCGGGATGGCGTTAACATAGCGTTTCGTGCAGGGGAGCGAAGTATGACTTGAGTTCTGTAACAGTAGAGTTGAAAACGTTTTGTTGTGTATTCTTGAGAACTTCAAGTTCGGCGACAGCAGAGGCGTGGATGATGGCGCGAAGACGATCTTGGTTTTCAGCGACGGTGGTGTTGAATTTTGATGATAAATCAGCGGCGGTACTGGGTGCGTGTTCCGTGAGGACTGATGGTAGTTTTAGGTCCATTTTGGACAGCACAGACTTGGGCGCAGTGGTCTCCAACTTGGTGACGGCACGTTGCTTGCTGACGATCCGTTTTGACAGGGATCGCCATTGTAGGACACCAGATGTGATGATGTCTTTGGCGGGTTGCGGCGGGCTTCTAGATGCGTTTAGCGTCGAGTCCATCCTTAATCGTGTTCCTTGGGTGTATAGTTTAGGGTGTTGGAGGGTCCAATGTGGAAGACGAAGACGAAAATCAATGTCTAAAGGGTTGTATTTTAGAAATTACAGAGGCCCTTTCGCTGATGCTTCTTCAGTAGACGGTAGAAGTAAAAGTGAGAAGATAAGTGTGAGGTTAGTTAGTCTTGCTCCAGTGTCTGTTCAGAAGGCGATTTCTAGAATATTCGCCTTCGGAAACGTTCGTTTGCCTTCGGAAGTGTTCTTCTTGTTTTGAAGAGTCGGCTTCGGAGGTGTTCTTTGTTAGAAAGGCATATCTGGAGATGCTCTTTTTGGAAAGGAGCATTCGAGAATGTTCTAGAAAGTCGCTGTCGTCCAGTCGTTGTCGTCGGAGAACCATCGCTTAGTGGATGATTTTCGCTTTCGAAAAAACTGTAACAATACAAGTACTAGCTGTCACTAATCTGTGTCACTAATGTTATATGTAATAAATGTAACGTGAAGTGTATGTCGTTTGGTAGTCGATGAGAGTGTTGACATCGTTGAGGAATGGTGTAGGGTTTAGGGTTTTATTAATAAGTAAATCTAGCTACCACACAAGCTATTTACGTTCCTAAAAAGTTTTAACTAATTATAAAATTATTAGATTTTTTTCGCTGATAGTGCTTCATCAGTAGGACTGTATCTTATATTCAGACTTGGTCCACATGAACAACTGGCAATTTCCCGTTTTTCATCGGGCAAACTTAAGGTTTGATTGTGGGTTTAAGGTTTAAACCCCACCGTCTGTACGGTTTGCAAGCAAAGCCGCAGGCGATGGGGCTATTGCCGGTAGTTTCGAGGGACAGAGCAACGTCTTGAGAGTTGGAGGCTTCATATAGCAGATTTTCACCGGCGTTTTGAGCACTTGTTCCAATTTATCGGCCTCTATAAGGGACCGAAGCTTGCTCTTTGGAAGTCCGTTGGGGTCGTATTGGATCTTGAAGACAATAGGACCAGAGGTTCCAGAAGGTTTCGGTTTTGTTTGCGTCTTTTGTAAATCTTCAAGAGCCTTCTGAAACATGGGTTTCAGCGTACTTGGAGTATATCCACGATCTTGTAGTCTAGAGTATAACAGGCGTACAATCCGTCTGAAGTGACGGGGACGGCTGTTTTGTAGCTTGTACTTCTTGATAAGACCACGGATTAATCCTTTGAGTATGCCGGGTGGGTGGGCACGGTTAGCCGGGATGTATAGGTACAGGTTCAGAGCTTTCTGATGTGTACGCGTATACAACGAGTTACCGTCTCGAATGATTCGTAAGTCGAGAAATGTTGCTTCCCGTGGTGACACGGTGTGTGTGAAGCGGAGTTTCGACAGGAGGGTAAACTTGGCTAGCAGGTGCTGGAGACTGAACGGCTTGGTGCTGGGGCTCCAGATGACAAAGATGTCATCGATATACCTCTTGTAGTATATGATATGGGACGAGAATTCTTCCACGAGAATGTCGTCCACATGGGCTACGTACAGTGAGGCAAATGCAGGAGCTACAGGTGTTCCCATTGCTTTTCCGCGTAATTGTCGCCAAAGTGTGTCACCGAAGGTGAAGTAGTTGTTGTTCATCACCAACTGGAGGCCCGAAAGGATCGGCTCTTCCCAAGGGTGACCTCGGATGCGTCGTGCGATTGCATGTATAGCCCGGTCAATAGGGATGTTGGTGTATAGTGATTCAACATCGATAGAGACTAGTTGCGCATCAGGAGGAATCCTTAGTTCAGGGAGATCCTTAAGTAACGTGTCCGAATTGCGTAAGTACGATCGGATAGACTGGAAAATGGGTTGAAGTTGGCATTTTGACAGTCCTTCCAGTACACTGCCGCTGTTGGACACAATGGGACGGATACATAGTGTAGGCTTGTGTATCTTTGCGAGTGCGTAGAAGATATTAAGCCGTGACTCTTGAATGTACGCGACTATGATCTTTGTAGTGTCCCAGTCCGTTTTATAAATGTACCTAGAGGCAACATTTTTGTACCATGTTCTTACCCGGGTACGGACTAAACGAGTAAGAGCTCTGACTGGAGCGTGTTGTCGCGCGTAGGTGGATGGATCTTGAAGATGCTCCAAACACAGTCGAATGTAGTGTTGCGTTGTGAAAAGGGCAGGCCCGAGATTCTTATCCGTTAGGAAAACTTTCATGTCTGGGCGGATTCTCAGAACGCGGAATGTGTATCGCTGATGCTTGTTAAGATTCTGGAACTTGGTCGGTTTCCAGGAAATTGTTTGTACAGCAGTCGAAACACGATCCAGAATCGCTTCAACTTTGGCGGGTGTCAGTTGAGGTTGATACGATGGATTCGGGACATAGATTTTGCGAATGAATGTCCCTTGATTATTTCCGAATTGTACAGAGAGACGAACTCTTCGTATGAAATCCGGAAGGGCAGCATGAAGGTCGGTTGGGCAAGACGGTCGAGGTGTGGTGGAGTCAAGCTCAAAATCGAACACATTTGTGTCGAGAACCTGACCACCATCGTGCCCAGCCTTCCAACTTACGGGGGGGTACCCCGCGGACCTTCGCTTGCGATCCGATCTGATCGTCCGCTGCTAGCAGACGACCGATCATCAACAGAAGACGCCTGGTCCGATTGATCTTGCGTTGCCATATCACCTTGTGTACCCGATGGAATGGGCTAGTTCAACACTCGGTGGATCGTGTCGCTGGTTGACTTGGGTCTGATAGTATGCAGACCGTACTGGGGGGTGTACCCTGGGCGGAACTCTTCACCCTGGGTACTTGTAGACCGGTTACACTTGAAATATGTATAGTCCAATGGGTCGACCGTCCAATTGATCTAGACCCAACCAATACGAGATAATAGAGGGTAGACCACTCAACTGGTCTAGCCCCTGACCAATATGAGAGAAGACCAAAGCCGGTCTAAACTCCAACCAATGTTATAGTAAACCAATATGTTCACGTAAAGATCCAATATGCTCGTGAATTCCACAAACGATATCTCCACGTAAAGACCAATCCACTTGTTAGTACGTTCCAAACGTACGTGACTTAAACTTGTGAGATGTCAGCCAATGGATACTCCTGTCGAAGTACTTCCGGCGGGCCAAATGCGTCTGCGACGCGCCCCGGCCGGGTATAATGGTCAGGAGGGGATTACTCGACTCTCTTCCCCCAAACACTCCGCGACGTGCGAAGGCGACTTAGAAAACCAAACTTTTAGAGAGTCTCTTAGGACCTCTTAGCCACTTTTCCAATCCAAGACCAATTTACTTCTTTTCCACTAACCTTACGGTCCCAATATGTACCAAACACTAAAATATGTAAAATACACGCAATGTCATGTGACTTACCAAAATCCGTGTGCTTGACACTCCTTGCACATGATAGGCTTAAAAGCACCCCCTTGTTTCCACCAATCCGATCGCTGACCAGCTGATCGGCACGCCGTTGACAGAAGGTGACCAAAAATTTTCCTTCGCTTCGCCACAGCCACCCCTGAGTCTGGTCGCAGCCGCGCAACGGTAGCGACCCGATCTCACCACCAGTTAACCCTTTCGCCATCAGTTGATCTCCTTGACCTTCACGGCAACCAACATTCCACCAATGCACAGGTCTTCGGCCCCGCCTTCACCAGGTATGCGCCCCTTGTACGTCTTATCTCCTTGTAACTTCTCTTGACGCTTGATCCTGCAGGTGCCCTGTGCGCCCAGTCACCACACATCGATTCCCTTAGCCGATCGACCCGATCTGACAGCTCTTGCAGCACCCCAGGTTCCGACAGACCGGATGGGGATCAGATCGGGTCTGATCAGCTTCGAAAAACCATCTGCGACCTTCAGTCGGAGATGGCCACCAAGAATGCATCGTTCCTGCGGCTGCGGAAGGATGTCGACACCTTGACCCCCTTGTCTGCGCAGTTGAAAGATGTTCTCGCCGAGAACGCACATCTCCGGGACCATCTTGCCCAACAAACAGCGCGAGGTAAGTCGATCGATCCGATTTTCACCTTGGAGCTGCCCTATCCTCTCTTCGTATGCAGATCGGTTGCCCACTGACATCGCTCAAGCGGCTAACGCCTTTCTTGCGGCTGATCGACAGTTGCGTGACCACTGAGATCAGCTCCGCCCCATATTGGACGGGCTGATCGGCGCTCGGCATGATCTGTCTCGCCTAGAAGCGTACTGGTCACACCTCCGGGAACAGCTCGCGCCGGTCAACCGGCAGAGGTTGGAGGATCAGTCCGACCGGACCCTACTCCGTACCCAACATGGTGACCTGGAGCGGCAGATCAGCGAGCTACAGGTCGTGGTCAAGGGTCAGGTCGATAAGTTCTGGTCTTTCCAGAGCCAATCGGACACCTGGACCCAGGAGTCAGACCGCCTTTGGGCTGCCGTAGAGCAGTTCCATAAACAGCTGACCGACTTGCTGTACCGGCGTCCGGCTATTAGCTCCAGCGCGGACCGGTCTGCATCGGCCGTTCTGGTCGACCTACACCAGGGTCGGGAACAATGCCACTTATTGGCTAAAATTCGGCACACCGAGATTTCGAAAACTTCCAAGCGTAAACGCAAGGAAGCGTCGAGGGGCTCAAGAGCGCGGGGAATAGCTCGCGACTCCGAATTCGAGGAGAAGCGGGCGGTGCCACAAAAGAAAGCCAAGACGACGGCGCATCTCTCAAGTCCAAGATCGGCCACCGCCGGCACTTCCAACATCACCAAATCTCATGCTCCCTCGCGCCCCCGTGCTGTTCGTACCCAGCGCACAGAGGTCTCCTCGGAGGGGACTCGGACAGAGGATCGGGAGATTCTGAGTTCACACTCAGCGCGTTATCTAAGTTCCGGTACGATCGGTGTCGAGGTCCGGATCCGATGAAGTCTGCATCGGGGACTGATCAGGCGATCCGTTCCCAGAGTAACAAAACTGCACGGGCTCGTGAAACACCCGGATCAGTGCCTTCTTGCCAGCCTGGCACTTCTGGCTACGCCTTCAAGCCCGATTGAAGGTAATATCGATTGGAGATCGACCTCTCCTATCGCGTACTTTCGACGCCGTTATGCCGTGGTCACCGGGGCAGATCGGTATCTTGCACCGGTCAGCCCTGACCAAACAAGGTCTTGTCCGGTTTCTGTCCCGACCCGATTTTTGGCTCTTCCCTCCAGCTCCGAAGACTCCTGACCCATCTGTGTGGCGAGCAGATCTGGTTACAGGAGCGCAGATCTCTCTGGTATATGCAAATCGGCCATGGGAGGTGTTTCTCAGCGCCAAGTTGGACTCGATATTTGCGTCAACTCCTTGGGTCGATTCGCTCTTGGATCGACTTCGGACTTTCAATGCAGCCCACTGCCAAGCGATATGGTAATCCACCCATTACCTGGTCCTTCCCGCGGGTCAGAAGTTGCGTGACGTAGACTTGGTCCTGTATCGGAAGCTCCGGAAACAGCGCCGGAGTCGAGCGGGCGAGGCCTGGCTGATCCTATGCCAGTTTGTACTGGAAGGGAAGTTGGCCCGCGAGTGCGACCTCGACGTTTTCTTATATCCAGTGTTTCTTCACATGGCCAAGCGTTGCATCGAGAGCCCCGGGGCGTTAGCTGAGGATGCCATCTGGTATCCCGGCTTCCGCTGTGACGAGCCAGTTGCAGACCTAAAGGACGCCTTGATCCAGATGGATCGGAAGAAGCCTTGGCGTAATCAGTTCCAGGACCAGACTGTAGATCACCCGGCGCTGACTATCGGCCGCCTGTGGGGTGATTGCGAATCTTGATACGGTAATATATGACCAGGTAATTCGTAATATACGTCATCATTCTTTCAAACTTCTTGATCACCTGATCACTTGACCAAAATTCATCACTTTATCCAAACTTGCACCAACACGTTATCAGATACAGTTCCATTCACATCGCGAAAATCATCATCATGTTCGTCACTCAACTACTCCAGTTCATCACAGTTTATCATATGTTCACAATAATTCAGACCTTACACATATTCACACCGATCGGTCTGATCGGTGCTACTGCGTGTCTTGGTCTGCATCTTCATGAGTCTGCATCACTGCGAAGCGATTCCGACTGACTCGTTCTCGCTCGAACTCTCGTGGCAGTGCTCCACAATTTAGATCAAGTTCATCGATCCAAGTTGCTTCATCATGATCTTTCCACCGGACCAGATATTTTCGGTGGGTACGACCGAAACGTGTCTTCTTGAACGATCGGACATTTAGCACCTTCTCCACCTCGAATTCGTCCTCCTCCAATGTCCTTTACCAACTGTTCTCTGGCAGCATAGCTTCATCAAAATCGAATCTCTCCGCTTCATCCACCAGACAGGGTGTTTTGGGCCGATCTGGGAACTCTCTGACCAGCTTCAATTTGGACACATGCAAGATCGGAAAAACTTTATAATCCGTGCCGATCGTGATCAGACGGGCAGCATGCTCACCGATCAGCTCTGCTACACGGAAAGGACCGTGCCATATATGAGCCAACTTCCTTGCATAACCTTCCTTGACCCGATCGAGGTATAACCAGACTCTCGCCCCTGGTTCAACACCGTGAGGTCGGAACTGATCGTTATTCCGATCTGCTCGATCTTGTGTGGCCTGACGCAACTTTTCGTTGACGACTTCCTTCGCATGTTGATAGTGCTTCTGGACCTGCATACGCCAACGGCGGGCATCGCGATCACGGGTCCGAGTGCAGCCGATCGGTATCGCCGCTTCAAGTGTCGATCGAGGGTCCCATCATACGCCAGAAAGAAAGGCGTCTCTCCTCGGACCCGATCGGTTGAAGAGTTGAGTGCGAATACCAGTCTTTCTGCATACTCATCCCATTCACGTTGGTCTGGGTCGTCCACATACATCTTGATAGCCCTTGTTATTGTCTGAACCATGCGTTCAGCCGATTCGTTCGCTTGCGGACGATATGCCATCGTCGCGCTCTGCTTCTGGCCTAGCATGTTATTGAACGATCGGAACACCTCATCCATAAAACCGGGTTCCCGATCGTGTCTAATAACTTAGCTGGCGCCGAATCTGAACACACATTCCTCGTAACTCTGGGCGATCTGCTCCGCAGATCGGGATGCACTAGCCTTTGCGATCACCAGACCAGTGAATAGATCGATCCATATCAGCACCTCAGTGTTGCCGCGTGTCGATCTGGGCAGCGACGGTATGTGATACATTGCTATCACCTGGGAAGGGTAAGTAGCCTCGATATTTCCGGGCGATCGGCCCTTGATTATCGGTCTGCCCTTTCCGGTCTCGCAATCTGTGCAACAGCCCACATATTTCTGCACGCTCCGAAAAAGTCCTCTCCAGTGAAAGTGGGCCCTGATCTTGTGGAATGTCCTGCCTATGCCTTGATGTCCCCCTTCTAGACTCACATGATAGTGATGAAGGACATCCGGCTGCAGCAACTCAGGGATCACCAGTTTCGACAGTCGATATCGATCGGCACTGTCTTGATCAGTGTCGCGGCAGTAGTATAGCAATCCATTTTCATCCATATCGTAATTGTCCGCGATCTTGGTACACTCTTTCGCCTGATCATTTGTTAACTTGGACAGTTCACCGCGCAGACAGTCCTTCAAGTTGACGATCCACTCTTCTTCGTCCTGCGCCTTGAGGATCGGTTCCTCCCTTAGCTGTTGTACAACGTACTCACTCAGCCTTTCCTTGGGGAACGATCGGCGGGACTTCCGAGCTCGCGATCTGGTTGCGGCCATCACATGCACCTGACCAGGGCTGTCCTTGGTCTTGATCACCTCCGGGATCCTGTTTATCTCCATAAGTTCCTGTAAAACGGCTTCCTCGGTGATCGTCGCCCCGGTCTGGTCTCGCATGGCTTGGGTCGCGAGGTAGTCGGCGCTTCTTTTCCAGTCCCGTTTCACGTGCAATAGCTCGTGGTTGGGGTAGTCTTTCAGCGCTTTCATCACCCGATCATTTAGCAACTTTAGCCGTGGCGACTTGCAGTCGATCTCCCCGGTGATATGCCTTATCACTAGGTTGGAGTCACCACATATGATGATCCACCCTTTCTGTTGTGATGACAGCAGATCAAGACATAGAAGTAGACCCCGATATTCTGCCTCGTTGACCGTTATGTCAGGCGTGAAATCGGTGGGGGCTGCGACTATATACGATTGTGGTAACTTCCACAGTATGGCACTATAGGAGCCGACCTTCTTCTTCACGCTGGACGACCCGTCAAAACTCAAGACCAGGAGTTCCTTCATCCTGATCGACGGTCGGCGGCGGCCGCGAGATTTACTGCGAGGTTGCTTCCTTGGGGAAATCGCCACTAAAGCCTCATCTACTTCGGACTGAGGGGTGATACTGGCAGCTAATGTGCCCAATATCTCTTCCTCTCCCTTGGTGCACTTGACGACCTCGAGAGACTACTGCGACAAGATAGCTGACCATCTGCCGAGCCGACCGTCCATCCCATTGGCTGATAATAACCAGGCCAATGTCGACGTTCTTGAAAGGACCTTTACATATCGGCCGACCAGTAGGTTGTAGCACGCATCCAAGATCCGTAGTAAAGCCAGAACTTCTTTTTCGACGATCCCATAGTTGACCTCGTTCGGCTTCAATGTCCAGCTCGTAAAAGTGACCGGGTGGTACACTACATCATGTCCTTGTACTAGAGTGGCCGAAATGGACCACTTACTAGCATACACAATGACGATCGGCATTTTCTCCGGATCGAAGTGCTTGAGAATCGGTGCCGTCGCCATCTTTGCCTTTAGCATACCGAAAGAAACCTTTGCACGCCTAATGTGATCCTCTGCCTCCACTTGCGGACAATCTGCGGGCAGATCAGAGTCGCTTCCCTCCCGTAAAGTTGCCCGATCTTCTTCGCGCAACATACGGTAGTCGACTTCCCGGAGCTCGTATAGCACGGCCGCGTAAATCGCAAAGTCTTCACTGAAGCGGCTGTAGTAATTTAGGCTTCCCAAGAAGGACTGCATTGCTTTCAGCGATATGGTAAACGGTAGGTTGTTCAGTGATTCCAGATCTTTGGGATTGGCCTCCAGCCCACTGATCGACACCATATGACCCAAATAGGCGACCTTGGACATGCCCCAATAACTTATCACAGCACTGATCGACAGGTTCCAGCGATCGCATGTCTCCAACAAACGTTCGACCTTCTCGCACAAATCGCTCCATGAAGAGGCAGGATCAGAATGTCGTCGATATACGATCGCCTTCCCAGAACGGACGGTCTCCTCTCCCGGTCAAATTCACCCTCTGTAAATATATCATAATTTTTGGTGAGGTCCTGATCGGTGCTGATCTTGAAATGTCCATACATTGCGTTGTCGATCAGCCTCTGGTAGATCTGGGGTGCGTTCTTCAACCCGAACGGCATACGGTTCCACTCGAACAGACCGAACGGCGTAACAAATGCGGAGATCTCGCGAGCTCGATCGGTCATCGAAACCACCCAAAATCCACTTGCCATGTCTAGTGAGCAATACCACAGGGTCTTGTCAAGGTCTTCTAGTAGATCTCTGATCAGCGGCATCGGGTACACCTAAGCTTGGTCAACCGATTTACCAACCGATAGTCGATACACAACCTGATCTCGACACCGTTCTTCTTGATCACGATCACGATCGGTGAGACCCATGGCGAGGTCGACGGTCTGATGATCTTGGTAGCCAACAGTCCTTTAAAAAGGTCAGACAATTTTTCGCGGTACTGTGGCACCACACGTCGGCATCGCTGGGCGATCGGTTTGGCATCTCCAACGTCGATGTCACAAATCGCTCCGCGAGCAGCAGGGGGTAAGGCATTGCCTTTACCGCTCAGCAGATGTTTCTTCTTCCATATGACCTTATTTAGCTGATCGATCTGATCGGGACTGTTGAGATCCCGATCACCCACTTGCAGATCGACCATAGTAACCTCGGGCGGGTCAGCAGACACTTCAGGGAGGACTGCCATCTGGCTCTCCAACTCCTGAATGTATTGGTCCCCGCCCTCATGGATGCAGAACTGGTCATCTTCCGGGGAAATAACACCCAAACCGTCCTGATCGGCTGAACACTGCTGTTCCCGATCGGCGGGCTGCCCTTCACCGACATCGACCTGCTCAAGCGTGCCATCATGGTCCGCCCCAGTCTCGCCATGCTTCCCTTTTTCTATTTGCGGCTCCGCTGTCGCCTGTTCTTGTGTCGCCACCACGTTAACGAACTTTGGCTCATCTACTTGATGGTCCACCGTATCCGGCGCCTGCGGTGCCTTTCTTCGAACTAGCATCTTCCTAGGGGTTACATAGCTGGGTCGTTCCACCATAGGTGAGGTATCTTCTCCCACCGATTCATCGTTGCTGACCAGATCGGTGGTCGCTTGGTATGCCAAGTTCTGCCACGCAACATACCGTCTCGATCCGATCGAGACGAACCCCATCTTCCTTGGCACTTTCCCTTCTTCCAGTCACATGCCAACAATCGTGTTGTTGTCGAGCGTAAGCGACTTTTCACCGATATTAGTGACTCGGACAAAATCATGTCGACCGGCGCTCCAAATCGGTGTACGATCCGTATAGGGGCCACCGACCAGCTAACTGGATCTGGACCTCATCCGGTAGTGTAAGCACTCCATGAGACAGATCTAAGCGAATACCAGCCGGCACCATGAAATCCATGCCTAACAGGGCATCCTGACCGGCCAGCTTACCAACCCAAGCACTGAAGAAGTAGACCAAAGAACCCGATAGGGTGATCTTCACGCGCGTCCTTCCTTCGGTCATATAAGAATTTTCACCGATCCCGACGCATTCTTATCTCTGGGTATCGTCTATACGACATTCGACCTTACGAGCAAAGGCGGAGTCCATAATCGAGACTTCATCCCCAGAGTCGAACAACATCGTCGCTTTCTGGTTATTTATCTTACCACAGGCTTTCTCCTGCTTAAACCATTTGTCGGGCGCATGATACTTCCAGTATCCGAGAGACTCTCCAGGCAGAAGATCCAACTGCATGAACACCTTCAATCGGGAATATTTATCGGTCGTGAGATTGTAGACCGGATGATCCCAATCGATGCAATTGAGAACAGAACATGTATTGTCGGTTTTATTCTCCTTGCCGACATATGCATAGATGCCAAACGTAGACCGCTCGGCTCGATCCAGATTCCAACCTGGCGAGCGTTCTAGTTTAACATATTTTCCACGTCAGGTGGAAGCATCCCCGCGTGCTTGCCCGGCACATACCACTTGCACATCAGGTTGAAGAATTCTTCCATCTTGCAGTGGCCGGCCTCGGGGATCTCTCCACATGACTTGCACACGAAAAGGCAGTGATCGGTGGGGTGGCCGTGTCTTTCGCATTTCTTGCATATTAACTTCTTCCAGCAGCCCCGATCATCATGCTTGCTTGACCCGCAGTGAGAACACTTCTTGCGTGTTCGGTCCGGGTCAGACTTGTTTCCGCTCCTGCCCTTCCGATCTTCCTGGTCAGGCGTCGATCTGGTTTTCGGGGCAGGTTCCGCGACGAATATGTGACGGTACTTATCCTCGTCTGACTCCCGACTGGAATGGCCGCTGCTTTCCTCTTCCGATCCAGTGCTGTCCTCAGCTAAGATCGCCTTAACAGAACGGGCCGATCTGGTCAAGGGTCTCTTCACCGGATCGGTCTGGGTCTTGGATCTGTAACGACCTGATCCAACGGCGCCCTTTGATCTCATGCTGCGGGAGTGCTGCAACGTTCGCAACGTCTGCTCCACTTCTCCCACATCCTTTCGGCGCAACAGGGTGAGCTGATCTGCCAGCTCCTGGTCATCAAGGGTACTAATATAGTGACCCACGTGTTCCAAAGCGGCACCGGTCGGCGGGTTGCCTTCCTTGATCACTATGCCGGCTCGAATTGCAGCCACATTCAGACGGTGTAAGTACTCGATCGGCGTCTCGTCGCCCCGCTTCTGCATGTGATGATATTTGCGGGCGCTGGAGAATCCGGAGTTGCAGTACTGCCCCTCAAACTCTGAACATAGCAGGTCCCAGTCAGATCGGACATCCATCCCGACTCAACTGTTGGACCCAGTTCGCAGCCGGTCCTTTCAGCAGATCTCTAAAGATCAAACACCGTTCCTTTTTTGGTGTCTGATCCCGTAAGAAAGCAGACTTGACCCGACCAAACCACGACCTGGCCTGCTCCTCGTCGGTGTCCTTTCCGGTGAAATCCTTGAGATCTGTAGTCGCATCCATGCGAATGCGCGGGATCGCAGTAGATCCGAAATCAAAAGCGGTCGTGGAGGCTAGATTATCCCTGCGCGTTCTGCCCGCACCTGCACCGTCTGACCCATAGTGGTCATCCGGATCGCCGATCGACTCCATGTCGTAATCACTGTTCTTGCTTGATCGGCGCGATCGAGCTGGTTGCGGCTTGCGTCTTCCTTTGCCAATTGGTTTAACACCTCGAGTGGCCTTGTCCACTGATGCTACTGACTCCATATCTACATCCCGGCAAATATTGACATTTTTCCGGGCAGATCGGTCCTGAGCATGAGGGCGCGGAGGTGATCTGCATCGATCTCCCATGAAACGCTCCATCATTGCTTCAAACATGGCTTGGACGTTAGCTTGGGTCATGGGAAACGTGTGGGTATCCTCCTTTGGAGGTACTGACACCTGTGGGGGACCCTGGGGACCCGACCGGCATGCAGCCCCATGCTGCCGCACTTCCTTTTTATGCTCCCATGGGGTATGATCTGCCCCCATGGTCATCCGCTCAACACCGACCTCCAACTCCGATGAGCTGTTAGAGGAAGGTGGAGACTGATATACAGATTTATCATCGGAGCACGCATCGTCATGTGCTGCCGTGTCTTCAGCAGCCTTCAATGCCATGGTGGGAGTTGGGCGGCGAACCGCCCCCACCAACGGCACCAAATGATCATGGAGAGTCGACATCGACAGCTCCAGCCTACGAGTGTCCAGATCAAACAGCTTGTGGACGTTGGCCGGGTTCTGCACTTTTATGCCGACCTCAGCCAACATCGCCAGCAGGTTTTTCACCATCAGCAGTGGTGGATCACTCTGGATCGGCTCGTTAGTAGGTCCGAGGAGGCGATCAGGGATCCGGGGGTTCAAAATTTGCATGACTTGGTCTTCACGAATAAATCGCTTCAACTCGTGGATGTAATACATCCTGGTCAGGTCTTGTTCGTCAATAACCCCATCCCCGACCTGCGACTTTTCTTCCAAGTCGTCCTCCTCGGGCGGCATTCCTAGCCTTTGCTTGGGGACCTTAGGCATGTGGATCGGATCGTTCCGATCAGCCTCCGATTGATTCTCATTTTTTATTCCATCAATTTTTCAATGTAAATGCATAGGATCAGGACAAAAGTCCTGATCCTTTCCGGAACTATAGCAAAACTTGCTATAGTCCCGATCGGCTCCGGTGGGAGCCTTATGGGGAGAAAAAAACTTATTAATCCCGATCTGGTCCTCCACCCGGCCAGATCGGACATCTAAATCTTTATCAACAACGAGAACATAAGGTGACAGCTTTTCCTTATGTCCTCTCCAGAACGATTCCACATTTAAATCACTTAAGTCAACTTTTGACCGGACATCATCTCGGTGATATCCACGATCACCAAATGATCCGGGCACGCGCACCATTGTGGTGGAGTCAAGTTCAAAATCGAACACATTTGTGTCGAGAACCTGACCACCATCGTGCCCAGCCTTCCAACCTACGGGGGGGTACCCCGCGTACCTTTGCTTGCGATCCGATCTGATCGTCCGCTGCTAGCAGACGACCGATCATCAACAGAAGACGCCTGGTCCGATTGATCTTGCGTTGCCATCTCGCCTTGTGTACCCGATGGAATGGGCTAGTTCAACACTCGGTGGATCGTGTCGCTGGTTGACTTGGGTCTGATAGTATGCAGACCGTACTGGAGGGGTGTACCCTGGGCGGAATTCTTCACCCTGGGTACTTGTAGACCGGTTACACTTGAAATATGTACAGCCCAATGGGTCGACCGTCCAATCGATCTAGACCCAACCAATACGAGATAATAGAGGGTAGACCACTCAACTGGTCTAGCCCCTGACCAATATGAGAGAAGACCAAAGCCGGTCTAAACTCCAACCAATGTTATAGTAAACCAATATGTCCACGTAAAGATCCAATATGCTCGTGAATTCCACAAACGATATCTCCACGTAAAGACCAATCCACTTGTTAGTACGTTCCAAACGTACGTGACTTAAACTTGTGAGAAGTCAGCCAATGGATACTCCTGTCGAAAGACTTCCGGCGGGCCAAATGCGTCTGCGACGCGCCCCGGCCGGTTATAATGGTCAGGAGGGGATTACTCGACCCTCTGCCCCCTAACACTCCGCGACGTGCGAAGGCGACTTAGAAAACCAAACTTTTAGAGAGTCTCTTAGGACTACTTAGCCACTTTTCCAATCCAAGACCAATTTACTTCTTTTCCACTAACGTTACGGTCCCAATATGTACCAAACACTAAAATATGTAAAATACACGCAATGTCATGTGACTTACCAAAATCCGTGTGCTTAACACTCCTTGCACATGATAGGCTTAAAAGCACCCCCTTGTTTCCACCAATCCGATCGCTGACCAGCTGATCGGCACGCCGTTGACAGAAGGTGACCAAAATTTTGCCTTCGCTTCGCCACAGAGGGGTAGGGCAGAACTTTAGGTTGAGACCGAGAAGGCGATTCAGTGCAGGAAGGGTGGCAACAGAATGTGGAACAAAGTTATGAAAAGCTAAGTTCCGTGCATAACTATTTACCTCCCTAGTAGTGCGACCAGCAAACAGTGCTAGCGCATTCTTCTTGTCTGAACGCTTTACTTGGATTGGGTATTCCCTGGCACGCGTTTTGCAGGCTTGTTCTTTCCTATCTTGGCGGAGTTCTTTGGCGCGGCGTGCCTGCCGGACTTTGCGGCTGCGTTTGCGCCCGCTTTTCCGTCGCCGTTTGCGCTTGGTGGACGCTTCTGCTGCTGGGGCTTGGCAATTTTCTTTGCGCCGGTAGGTGCCCCGCGTCTCCCCGCGCTGTCGTTTTTAACGCTTCCTTAAGTTGAGTGACTTGTTTCTTAAGTTGCCCAAGTTCTTTCTTAAGGCGTGCGTCCACGAGCTCCTGTACGGTTTGTGCCGTGGGCATTGAGGCTTCAATTTCCATGGCTGTTGCTCGTTTGGCTTCCTTAGCGGCTTTCGCGCGTTCACGAACGACTGCTTCTACAGCAAAGTCGTAACGAAGCTGCGTCAAGCGCTGATCCAGGCTTCCTTTCACCTGGAGGAAGTCAGTTAATTCCATTGAGTGTACCCCGTTGGGCGATGCGAGTGCTTCTTCCCACGGATTTCCTGATGGCTTGAGCGATGTATGCACTTCGCCGTAAAAAGAACTGATTTCTTCTACGGCTGTGTCGTAGAGACCGTCCAACTTCGTTTTGAGCAACTCAAGCTCATGCTTTGTCGTCTCCTTTATAATGGCGGTTAACTTGACTTCATTATCGGCGAGTTGCTCGGCAAATTTGTTTCGAAGAGGGTCGGCCTTACCGGCTTCATCGAGTTCTCTTGACACACTTAGGGAGATTTTTGTCTTCACCGAGCGGGGCGGAACCTGCTCAAGGCGGTCAAGGGCGGACTGTTTCGACTTGATCTTAGCACTCAGGCTCCTATAGCTTTTAAGTGTGTCTTCGATGATGTGCATGACAGGTTGCGGCGGACTGCTGCGAGTATGGTTGCTCGGGTCCATCCTTAAGTGTAGTAGAAAATGTCTTGAAATAGGTATATTAAGTTGTGAGTAAAAGTTAAGACAGTCGGCTCGCAAATGCACGGCTGTCGGTGTCACGGTCGGCTGGTCGGCTCGTCGGACGGTTAGCAGCGGCGGCGGTTGTCGGTCGGTCGGTCGGTCGTCCAGCGGGTCGGTCCGATCGGGTCGGTTGGTCGGACAGTCGGTCGGCAGTCGGTCGGTCGGTCGGCTGGTCGGTCGGCTGGTCGGTTGGCTTGGTCGGTCGACTCTTGACGTTTCACCCTAATTTATCCTCGTTCCCGGTGTGCAAAACGCAGCGGTCAGTATCCCGAGGGAGTATGACTTTTCGTCTACACGACCCGAGGTATTTCAGGCTTAACGTAAACCTGGGCAATATTTATTTCGGAAGGCGAGACGCTCCAGGCTCGCTCCTCCCAGGGTGCTGCACACTCACACTCCTGTGCGTTTAAAAACAGGTCCTCAAAGGTACGGTTACCTAAATCTAACAAATATATATGTTTAGGTTTATATGTAAAGTTATCTACCACACAAAATAACTACTTCCTAAAAAGCTCAAACTAATTATACTTATTATTAGACGTTTTTTGCTGATAGTGCTTCATCAGTAGGACTGTATTTTATATTCAGAATTGGTCCACACGAACAACTGGCAATTTCCCGTTTTTCATCCGGGGCTTAACCTTAAGGTTTGTGGGTTTAAGATTTGTGGGTTTAAGGTTTGTGGGTTT
>CM047581.1:22180-33294 GCA_026184515.1 Peronosclerospora sorghi | reverse complement strand
TTGTGGGTTTAAGGTTTGTGGGTTTAAGGTTTGTGGGTTTAAGGTTTATGGGTTTAAGGTTTCGGTGGTCACCACCTTACTCTGCTCCGGGAATCCAGAAGCCCACCGCTTGGCCACCCATGAGTTCATGGAGCGTGAGCTGGATGAGACGCGTGCGAAAGCGCAATCGACTCTCGCACCATGTCGATCTCGGTGAACCAGCTCCGCAGGGGAGCACGTTCACCCCCTGCATAAGATAATACGCCAATCTTGTTTGGCGGAACCTTCGAAACCCCTACCCTTTAAACATAATACCTAATAAAACCTAACGGTTTGGCAGTAATTGGTGGGAGGGAGAAATCCTACCAATTACAGCCAATCACAAATGCAGAAAACACAATAGTCACGCAGCGCCTTTTCACCAATGAAAGGACGCCACTTGTGCTCCTATAATGAACACAACTATAGTAGTTATAAAAACTAGTTTCTATGTAATCGCAGGGGCCCACTATACGCTCTATTCGCATTGGAACAGTGTACCATCATGGTGTATGAGACATTGAATGGGATTGTATCAAATTTATCGAACCCGTCGGTGTTCTATATGACGTCGGAGATAGAGTTGAAGATGCCATATCCGCAGTTTATGAGGAATTGGAAGCGTATCTAAACAATTCGATCGGATCAGGGGGACCGTCTCCCACGACGCCACTTGGTACAACAAAATCAACGCACAGGGTGAAGGTGAGTCATTCATGCCACTTGACCGACGAAATGGCACTTCGAACGTGACAATCAGCGCGCGAGTATTGCAGCAGGAAAAGTGACTCGCACCGGCTAGTACCAGTGTCTATCTAATGAAGCGCAACGAGGGTCCACGAAGCGCGAAGCGTGTGGCGGAACAGTATGACAAGCGATGTGGTTCTCGAGAGACTGGGTCGGCTACGTATGCAGCGACGAGTGAGCATAAAGTGGTAGTAGTGCATCCACGAGCTCGTTACACCCCGTGTCGAGACACGCGACTCCCGAGTCGCTAAGGGAGACGGAAGACGCTGTAGCGACAAGGGCTGTTCTTCAAAGAGTAAATGGCGCAGGTCGATAAGAAAATGCGCGTCAGAGTAGTGGATAGGTCCAGGATAGCCGTGGTGGATACTGGACAAATTTGGCCGGAGATATAGCAATTTTCGCCCAAACCCAAATTTTAGAATAAGTACAGCACGTCCACAGCTTTGGGTCATAATGGCTGAATTTTAGGATAGAAACGAGTTTAGCCGCTGCTGGGCCTGATACGGATGCCACCAGCGGAGGTAATGCTGGGACGCAAAGGCGTTCACAACGCTCCAACTACACGAATCGCGTCGGCGAAGCCCGTGTGGGCTAGCGTGAAGTTGTTGAGGGTGAGCCCAGTGTGGCTGCTGGTGTTGCGGTAGTCAGTCCTATGGTGTCCACAGCAGAGCCGGAGAGTGAGAATGCCAAGCAGTCCTAGTCACCCTTGCAAAGGGATCGTCATGGTGGTGTTTCGACACGGGTTACAATGTGCACTTGACCGGCGATCGCTCTCTTTCTTTGTCCATCTTGAAGAGATTCATCCAGAAAGTATTGATGCAAATGTAGTTGGTGTGGCCGCCACGAGGCTAACTCGTGCGTCGGTATATGTCGAGTGAAGATCATCACATAAGGATGCGACACCGAGGCTGAGGTATTTTTGGATGATGATGTACTTTTCTTGGTGCACCTTGCGATTACCAATCAGAAGTTCGATATCTCGTACGATCGTGCGGCTTCTACATTTAAAGCTTACAAGAATGAGGAACAGGTGATCTTTGCTGTTCCTCGCGAAGGAATTTGGGTGTTTAAAGCGAGGCGTCCAGCGGATGCCACGTGACGCCCAGTTGTACCACGTGCAATCGTCGATTACACGACTGCGGACGATGTAGCTACACTCGAGCAGTGGCACAACCGGACTGGTCACACGAATGTTCAGTATCTGAAGATCATGGCAGACAGTAGGCTCGTGCGTGGCATGATGATCACGAACAGGAATCTTAAGACTTGTGATGCTTGCCATGTTGGCAAACGGAGACAGAAGCGACGTCAGAAAAAGTTGGATTGACAGGTGACGGCTCCCAACATGATTGTGTTTGCTGAATTGATGTTCCCGCCACAGAACAATGGTTAACGATTTATCGCGGTTCTCGTGATTATGAATGGATGGATACAATATCTCACTGTGTTCTTGCTCACCGACAATAGTGGAAAGACTGTAAACAAGTACATGCAATGCTACGTGCTATGGGCAGAGCGTCAAGATGGTCGTGGGATCACGAAGAACATCCAGCGTGAGCACGAGCCTTCAGAGAGCACAAAGTTTCCAGTGCAACACGTCCTCATAGTTAAAGGCGGTGAGTTTGTGTGGTGAAGTGCTATTGAAAATTGTGGTAAAGTGGATCTATATTTACAACATGTAGGATGTGATCTGCAACAGGTATTAATTAATGGTATATTTATTCACACCAAGACTCTAAATACTAGCAAAATGTTGCTTTTTACGCTGGCAATTTCCTCAAGCACATGTCTAAGAACATCCCATGTGCTCATCAAATAAAGTATAAATTACCACCTTCTTGTCTTGTCAACAATGAACATTAAAATCAAATACCGTTGTGTGCGTCCATCACGTGAACAACTGTTTCAACAAAGTCGTGGTATCCCTAACACGTCCAAGAGTGCAAGTGTTTTAGTCAAAATGATATGCTCTCTTTAGTAATATCAACTAAGAAAATCAAGATACAGGCAGAGCTTACATGCACTACGTCAAGTCCAATACTCAAATAAGTCAACGAAAGGTCATGCGTTTTTAGCTTCGCAAACGGACCGATGTAATATGCTGCAGCTATGGGCGATAGGGCGCGGGTCGTAGCGGGTTAATTAGATCATGAAGACAAACTGTCAGCACCACAACAGAAAGACAAAACACAGACGTATCTTACATGATCAACGGCATGTTCAATCCCAGTGGTAAATTCAACAAGAAGTCATGTGCCATCATCTTCACAAACTGTATGATGTAATATCCTGCAGATATGGGAGTTAGGGTTCGGGCAGTAGCGGGCTAATTAGATCATGAAGAAAAATCTGTCATCACCACTACAGAAATCCAAGACACAGACGCATCTTACATGTACAACGGCAGGTTCAATCCCAGCGGTAAATCCAACGAGAAGTCATGTGCCCTCAGCTTCGTAAACTGTCGATAAAATATCCTGGATCTATGGGCGCTAGGGCGCGGGTAGCAGCAGATAAACCAGACCACGAAGACAAACCTTCAGCACTACTAAAGAAATCCAAGACACAGACGCATCTTACAAGCATAGCAGGTCTCATAGTGGTGGGGAAGGCCACGGACAGTCATGCGCCCTCGGCTGCCCAAATTGGTTAATTTTGTATTCCTGATTGTTCTCAAGTGGTTAAGTATTTTCATTTTGGAAGAACGATTTCAGCCAATCAGAAGCAACCCACGACGACCACCTCGCGACGGCCACCTCGCGACTGATTGACTTATGATTAGTATGAATGTGGAGATATAAATGGATATTTTCAGCCAATCAGCAGCGACCCGCGACGGCCACCTCGCGACGGCCACTTATCTCAATCAGATTACAGAGGGTCTATGAAATAACTGTCAAGGATGATTAATCAGCTTACAGAGGGACTCAGTGGTAACTGCCAAGTATTGAAGTCAGCGCTGAAGTAACCAAAAAGTAGTGGGTGAAAAAGTGATTGACTTTGATGTAGGAATGAGTAGCACTCAATAGAATCAAATTTCCCTTGAATTACGAAGATCTCTGGCGGCCCTTGAAAACCTTCTCTACCGTTCTAATACAAAAACCAAGTGTTATACATGGAAGTCGTTGAGTGACCGCCCTAGCAAGTGGAGCAGCAGCCGTTTAAAGACAGCTAGTGTTGGGGGCAGCCTGGAACTACCTGTTGAAGTGTGTAACTAGTGTGTTTGGTTGATTTGTTGGTTCGGGCGCTAGTTTTAAGTACCCGGGAAGTAAAGCAAGGAGGACTGAATTATTACCCCTTGTGTTGTTGATTAAGTGGATTTATTACAATTTTCAACTCCTTCACGACAACTGGTGCCGCGCCCGGGACTAGTGTCGACTTCAAATTAAAACTTACACAATGGCGTTAGTATCACAAGGGGATGGTTAAGACCTCCATTTTACATTCGAATACTCCCAAGATGATACCAAGAGGACTTACACATTTTCCGAAGCCTGTGCAAAGGTAAGGCAGTACTAACAACAGTGCTTAGACTACCGGGTGATTCATGCAGTTGGTTCTCATTGTTTGAGATACGCAAGGTGAAGCGGGCTGCACCCAACTTTAGTGTGTGAGAGGATCTTACTACATTTGTGTATTTGGAAGCATCTGTGTTGTTGTTGGAGGATATGTTCTCAAAATTGGGGTATGAAATCATCAGACGGGACGAGTTTGAGAATGCATGTGTGATTATGATTTGGCACGGACCGCAAAAGATATTGGACTGATGGTGTCGTTATTATTAGCAGAAAATCAGTGGGAGACATCATTAATTGTATATCGAGAAGAAACTGACAATATCATTCCCACCTACTACATAATGGCAGACACCGTACATACACCGGTGAGGGAATCTAAGCCACCGGATGTGTTGGAGCTCATTTATAGAGATGAGTTTGAAGAAGTTCCACAATTACGACCCGGAAAAATCACTAAGACAAAAAAAGAAATTGGAATTCTCGGCAGATGACGATGAAAATATGTCCACACCCAAACTAGCCGTGCCTAAACAAGAGACAGGGGTGTCTGTGCCCAGACAGGGTCCAGGAGTGGCTGCGCCTAGGCAGGGTCCAGGTGGCTGCGCCTAAGCAAGATCCAGTGGTAGCCAATTTAGTAAAGATGATGCAAGATGGGCATTTAAGTTTGGAAGAATTTACTAAAGTCAAGGCAGCGTTGTCAGCTAGTCTCACACGCAATAAAACAAGAGGTGCTCCTAGTAACGCATATCATACACCGGCTACGCAGCCACGAATGCATCATAGTACTTCAGGTTATGGTATGCCTAGTGGAAGTGCAAACGCATGGGCACCCTCACATCAACCAGTTACAGCCATCATTCAAAATACTGAGATAAAATCTTTTGATGGGAATAAGCAGGATGCTGGAAGTGCACGGGCTTGGATCGCTCGATTCTCACACGTGGCTAATATATCACATTGGAATGATAGTCAACGTCTGGGAATGTTTGTTGATAGATTGACAAGCACAGCGTCATGTTGGTATGAGCAACTAGCCGATTCGGTAAGTATGATTGGGGTACAGTGATTGCTCTTTTTCAGAAGAATTTTTGTGCAGACAAAGTGTCGCCTCGAGTTATGTATTCAAGATTGACGCAGAAACATGATGAGCTTGCTACTACATATCTATACCGATTAAACGCAGCAGCGTTACGAGCAGGGGTGAATTTTAGAAATGCGTTCAATGCGTCATTATTGGAAGAACACATTCAACAGTTCTTTGATACTATTCATGATCGCACCATAAAGATGCAGTATCAACACATAACCTTCCCAACTATCGAAGAGCTAGAAAAATTACTGATTAAACATGAATCGCGGCTTATGAGGCCTGGAAAGAAGGTAGTTACACGCAAGAATTATGATGCTATGTATGAAGACCCGCAACCTATCGTGCATACGATGGGCGGGGAAGTACATACAGTACAGCGGGTGCGACCGACGTATGAGGACAAGAGTGCGCAAACGCCAACAAACCCTAATACTTACCATGTTGTGATATGTGAAAACTATAACCGACGGGGACATGATAAAATTCACTGTTGGAAACTGGTGAAGTGTGAGCATTGTGAGAGCTTTGGTCATGATGCGAAGTATTGTCGGAACTTCATTAAAGAGATGGCCAATATGCGCACTAAATTGAAGTCAGGAGAGTTGACCAAAGCTCAGGTGGCGGAGCTGTTAAACGCCTAGCCCCACAGTGCATTGCAACCACTGTAGAGAGAAAGGGGGGGGGCATTGTAAAGTGAAAGTGAAGCGACACCGCTGTCACCCTGCATAAAAAAGTAAACCAAGAAAAATACTACATGTTGTATGGATGGATCACGAACTTTGGATGAGGATCAAGAAAATAAGAAAACGCAAGAAACAATAAGAAAACAAGCTACTTCCAGTGAGGATAAGACACAAGCTGAATTGATAATAAGTGATGAAGCAACAAAGACTTCAGCATGTGTCACACAGGTGGATAAAAATGTGGGAGAACGAGATGGATGGCAACAGCCAAAGGAACTAAAACAGCCCGGAACCCAAGTTTATGTAAAAACGGAGCCATTGATGATCTTGAATTACCGTTGATGTTGGATTCGGGCTCAAACATATCTGTTTTACATACCAATGTGGCACGGAAGCTACACGTAGCAGTTCGGATGTTTGATACCCCAACTAGCTTTTGTGGAGTGACAGACAGTATCATTGGAGCAATAGGTGTGGCTACAGTCAAGGTTCGCTTAGGTTCATCAGTGGTGTTCACCTATGCGATGTGGGTCGCTAGTATTGATACACATGCATTAGCGATACTTGGGTACAGACTTTTTGGTCGAGGAGGGTTTAATTTTGAATATGAAGGACGAAAGTTGTCGTATTCCCAGGGAATAAACACTGCCGCCGATGACACGAAACGATTTAAAGTCAGAGGAGTACCTACAGGTGGACACACAAGTGATGGTGAGCGCCGGAATACCGATCAATTGGACCAACGTACACGCAGTGAGGACTGTTAGAGATAAACCTCCTGCTGTTTATGTAATGGATGCCATATATTCAATGAAGGTGGAACAGACAAAATTGGAAAGTGAGGTGTATTTACACGAAGGAGTTGAGATGTCGGCTGAAGCTATGGAAGAACAGCTAGCGCTCATTCCAGAAGTAGACAAGAATCCAATTGAACCACCAGATATGACTACTGCAGACATAGGAGAACCAGGAGTTACTACTAAAGAACAAGAAGATAATCTACGTGGCTTTTGTCTGAGTATGCCGATGGTTTTATAAGTTCTGGTAATGCGTTACCGCCTCCAGCTAAATGTGTAGTTTGTGACGTGGATGTTGGCGATAATGCCCCTATTTCGCAGAGAGCACGAAAAGTACCACCTACACTGTTACCTAATGAATTGATACGAGGTTTATTACAGACAGGGCTAATTCGGTATTCGGAATCTGCTTGGGCATCACCGATTGTCATATTATTAAAAAAGAATAAAACCGATATACGGCTGTGTACTGATTATCGGTCGGTGAATGAGAAGACGAGATTGATGGTGTATGCCATGCCGTTGATTGACGATCTACTGGACAATTTTGAAGGAGTAAAATGGTTGTGTTCAATGGATAATGCGAGTGGGTATTGTGCTATACCGATGACCAAGAGAGATCGGTTGATCACAGCATCTATTTGCCCCTTAGGACATTTCAAATGGATTCTAATGCCTCAAGGGCTTAAGAATGCTCCTCAAATATATCAGAGTATAGTGGATAACGCTTTGTGGACAATGGTACGGCGGTAACGGCAGGTGGGGATAAAATGTAAACTGCTGGGTGGAAAGTCAATCATGGATAATGATAATGAAGAGGCACATGTGTTGGAAACAGACGTATCCATCACTCAAGGCGTGTTTCATAACGGCCAAGTAGTGATGACTGATGAACAACCTATTATTGGGAGGCGATCATATATTGATGATATTACTTTTGGTGCAAGCAGTTGAGATACATTGTGCGTCATGCTTAAGAATCTCCTGCAGTCATTCAAGTATTGGCAAATCACTATAAGTTTACCGAAGAGTACGTTTGGTAAACACAGTGTGGAGTTTTTGAGCCATCGTATATCCGCAGAAGGGGTTAAAGCCTCCCCCCGAAATTTGGAATCAATTGTCAAAATGGCGTTCCCACGGACATTGAAAGGAGTTCAAAGATTCACTGGTACTTTGATATACTATCTACGATTTATTGACAACATTGCAACACTAGCCGCATCTCTCTATGAGTTAACCGAACTGCAGTTGAAAGATGGTACCCAACTGAAGCACGCTGAGAAGTCGTTTTCGTTGTTAAAAGACCGTCTGGTGAATGGACATTTGTTACGACATATCAAGCAATCGAAAACATTGAGTATAGTGCTATTTACCAATCCATGGGCGTTCGTAGCAACAGTGTGTCAAGAGTATGATAGAATACTGCACCCAGTGCGTTACGTTAGCAAGGTTATTAAAGATGCTGAAACGAGATATACAGGGGTAGAACAAGAGGTGCTAGCGTTGCTGGAGACGTTGAATAATGCCATTCACCTTTTGTTTGGACAGCATATAACGGTTTATGCAAGATAATATACAATGCGATGGATGTTCACATCAAAAAGTCTGACAGGCAGAGGAATCCAATTGGCAGTAATGTTGTCTCCGTGGTCATTGGAAATAATACGAACGAATCATAAAGTTGTGGGATTACCTGCTTTATTATCCGCGTCCATTGTGCCTGCAGAAAAGATGGATGAAGTGCTAGAAGACATTGATCCGTTAAAATCGTTGAAATATGTGCCGATCATTAAGCCAATTCCTAGTCTACAGCGTCATAGCACTGGATATGTTTATCGTTTGATGGTGCAGTGTGTCTTAAGAATGACCCAAAAGGAGCGTTTGGCATGATAGTGTGGTAGTTATCGACTTGGGGTGTAGTGGCAGCGGAATATGGGATTCAAGATAACCTTACCGTTAATGAGAGTGAATATCATGGACTAATCCATGTATTATTTTTTTACAACTCGCGCAATACCATAACGTTACGAAAGCAATTGTATGTGGGGATTCTAGATTGGTTATTGGACAATTCAATGTAGAATTACGCTTCAATCATGCATCACTATTGGTTTGGTTGGGCAGAGTGCGCTGGCTGGTAGAGAAATTCAAAGCAATCAGTTTGATACACGTGGCTCGCAAGTATAATCAGGCAGCTGATTTTTTTTACTCAATGTGCTATGAAAGAGCAGCAGGCAGTGAAAATTATCAATTAGGAAAGAAAAGCGTATCTGCAGCTGTTTAATCTTCTGCCAGACGTGCTTTATGCCACTGCAGATGAGACTCAAGACACAACCACGAAGCAATCCTATGGATTTGACAATAACTCCAATAATGAGGCACAAGTTGAAACAAAACAGAAAGATACATGGGAGGATGTTGATTATTTGGCACCACAAGTATTTGTGCTCACTCGAAGTATGGCAAAGCCACATAATGGGCAGCTCCAATACCAAGATAATGTTACTGTTGGACAAGGGGCGGACACTAATGGTGATCCACACTCAGTGGACAATGATGTGATTAGATCTGAAGAACTTCAAGATAAAGAAGACAATGACCCATATGACAATGTACCAGTTATTCTAATTGAACGAATTGGAGCAGCTCAGATACAGGATGAGTGGTGCAGCAAGGTCATGGCGTATCTACGAGGAGATGAGGATCAGATGAATTCCGCCAGTGAATGGATAAAAAAGCTCGACATGCGCTCACTTACGTGTTGGATAATAAAGGTGTATTGTACTATATCTCGAAACCTCAAGATAAAACCAAAGAATATGTGTGGATATTGGTGGTACCGACCATATTACAAGATGATATATTGCATGCGTATCAAGTGTAGATCGGAAGTGGGGCACATCAAGGAGTCGGAAAGGTTTATGCTCGGTTGAGGCCCAAATATTATTGGCAAGGGATGTATGCCCATATTGAAAACTATGTTGCCGCGTGTGAGGATTGTGCCACCGCAAAAGGTAGGACAAGATACCAGGAGCGCACTAGTGGAAATATTGTAGCGTCAAGACCATTTCAGATTGTAGCGATGGATTTCGCATTGCCATTACCACAGACTGCAATGGGTCATGAAGCGTTATTATGATTTATATGTCTGTTTCTGGGTATGTGATCCTGATTCCATTGATCACCACCACTGCACAAGATGTAGCAGAAGCGTATATGGTGGGATTTTATAAGAGATTTGGAGCCCAAGAAATGTTAAGTCATGATAGAGATTCAAGGTTCATGAGTTCGGTTTTCAGGAGGTTCAATCGAATGAGGAAGCGGAAGCAGAGACCTACGTTAGCATATCGAACGCTGTCCAATGGGAAACAAGAAAGATCTGCGCAAACAGTGATCAAGGCAATCAAGTGTTACATCACGGATCCGGAACAGAGAGATTGGTATGAATATGTGGCTCCCTTAGAGTTTGCATTGAATACTTCAGTGGATTTTCAGCATCACCAAACTCCGTTTTACGTGGTACATGGTTGGGAACCTAGAACCACATTGGAATCAATGATACCACCCAAGGATACATCAATCTTAAAAAAGACGCATTGGAGAGGAGTTTGTGTGGTGGAGTCAAGTTCGAAATCGAAAACATTAGCATCGATAACCTGACTACCACCATCGCGCCCAGCCTTCCAACTTTTGGAGGGGGTACTCCGCGGACCACCACTCGAGATCTGGTCCGATCGTCCGCTGCAAGCATACGACCGGTCGTCATCAGAACCCACTTGGTACGATTGTTTAGTGTCCATCTCACCTTGTGTACCCGATGGAATGGGCTAGTTACACACTCGGTGGATCTAGATCGCAGATTGGATCGAACCGGTCTTGAATATAGAATACCGATCTGGGTAGGTATCTCTGGGGCGGAACTCTTCACCCCAGACACAAACAGACCAAAAACACTTCCAAGAGATAACTTCCAATAGGTCGATCGTCCAAACGATCAAGACCTGACCAATACGAAATAATAGAGGGTAGACCGACCGTTCCGGTATAGCCCCTGACCAATACGAAATAAGACCAAAACCGGTCTAGTTTCCAACCAATATTAAAGCAAGCCAATATGTCCGCGTAAAGACCCAATATGCTCGTGAAACTCCACAAACGATATCTCCACGCCAAGACCAATCCAGTGAATAGCACTTTCCAAACGTACTCGAGTTGAGGTGTTAAAATCGCCAAATCGTACTCCCGTCGAGGGACTTCCGGT
>CM047581.1:0-22080 GCA_026184515.1 Peronosclerospora sorghi | reverse complement strand
GAGGTGTTAAAATCGCCAAATCGTACTCCCGTCGAGGGACTTCCGGTAGGCCAAAGTGCGCGTGCGGCGCGTCCAGACCGGGTCTAATGGGCGAGAGGGGATAATTTGACCCTCTGCCCCCAAACACTACGCGGCGGGCGGAGGCGACTAGTGTACGAAAAAGGAAGAACGGCGACCACTAGCTGTGGTGTGAACCAAGACCAGAAGAGGTTTCAGCCACTTATCCGAAAGCTAAAAGATTTCCTTACTTAAAGGTATAACCTCTGTCCTAAAAGGTAAAACCACAACCAAAAGACTTTTTCTTGGAAAAACCACAACTAAAATACTACTACCCTATAGTCCCTAAATGTAACCCCACAAAAATATGTAAAATACCCAAAGTCGCGTGACTCACCAAAACTTGCGTTCTTGACACTTCTTGAGTCTGATAGGCTGAAAAGACCCCCTTGTTTAAACCAATCCGAAATTAGACAAATGCCTTGACGAAACTTGTCCAGAAGTGTGCCAAATTTTGGGCACGCTTCTCCACAGTTGACTGATACTGAGAAGCATATGAGAGCGCAGGCGCAGGCTGCTATTATCCAGGAACATGTAATGATAGATATGGCCCAACGTCATAATGACGCAGTAGCGTCTAAAGTATGGTCAACTACAAAACAGTTTATCGACCAGGTGAATTTAGTTTGGTTGTATCATTATTTGATCAAGCCGGGGTTGGTCAGGAAGTTGTCACATTTATGGCATGGACCATATGTGGTTGATGAACGGATAAACGATATGGTGTATCGGCTACTGAAACCAACTGGTAAAAGTCGAATATTCCCACCTTTACACATTTCCAGATTAAAGCCATATATCAACAAGATGAGACGACCTCGCGAGAGACTTCAGGTTGAGGATACACTTGAATTGGATGAGGCATTACTCCCTGAGGATTCATGGCATGAACTGGGTCATTATGATGATTGGGAAGTAGAACGAATTGTAGAATGTCTAGTCAAGCAGCGAAAAAGGAACGGACGTCGAACAAAGGAGTACTATGTCAAGTTGAAGGAACCGATGAGATGACTTGGGAGCCAGAAGACAATCTTTCATGCACCGTTTTATTGTATGAGTTTGATGCGCAACGAGCTTGGTAGAATCGGCATTATGCAGATCAGACAGCAGAAGAGGACACTACAGAGGCTGAAATGTAGAATCCTCATAAAATAAGAAATGAGAGACTAAAGCGTTAAGATATTCAAGAAAATAACAAGAAAAAAGGCAGAGAGAATAAAGAAGACAAGGCCGCGTAAGATGTAGTACATCCCTATCGCGGACCCATGTTGGTTGTGTTAAGTAGAATGCGGACCCGAGTTGGTTGCATTGGGGGGTATAGCAAAAGAGAACAAAATATAAACAGATATAAATGTTTAAACGAGAACTGGAATTTGTTTGAGCATGCGGATTCACACCTTTTAATACCTTACTGGTTGAAAGACAACAAGAAGAAGATTGTGCGAAGAGAAGCCTTTCAGGGTACGAAAGGTGTGAAACCTATACGGCGACAACAAGATCGTATGAAGAGAAACCTGTCATGATATTAAAGGTGTGAAACCTGTACATCTAGTGTCAACCAACCACGAAATAATTTATAACAATAGGGAGATCGTACGAAGAGAAACCTATCAGGGTATTAAAAGGTGTGAAACCTGTGCGGCAACAACAAAGATCGTACAAAGAGAAACCTGTCAGTGTACTAAAGGTGTGAAACCTGTACGTCATTGTAAAATAAAACGAAGAAAGTCAGAGCATCGAGGACGACCGTACGAGAGATATCCAACAGGGTCTAACGGGTACAGAATTTGTGCAGAGGCACGAGATGTTACTAATAAAAAATAAGCCATTGGGCGACAAACCTGGATGTCGTTTATAACCTTATGCAAGGGATATCAAGTTGGATGATTGAGGGGAAACATCTGTATAGTGGTCAGAGGGATGCAGAAGAAATTGCGTTGCAATTCAGTTAGTTGGGATTTGATAAGATAAGAGCAAGACAGAACGTACGACATGAAGAGTAGACCCGGAGAGTATAAGTGGATTCACCAGGATGACGAGCCCAGTGATTGAGCTACCTGTTGCATGAGAAAGAAAATATATATGAAGGAACGAAGAGGCAGAAGTTGACTCACTGGGACCAAAGGATGTATATGGAATGGGGGCATATACTGTGATTAGTCTGGAGGCCAGAAGTTCATTTAGAAGTCAATAAAGCGCACGCATTACCTGAGAAGAATGAATATGGCAGGCTGGGAATTGGTGTGTGAATGTTGACATTTTGGAAGAACAATTTCAACCAATCAGAGGCGACCCGCGACAGCCACCTCACGATGGATTGATTTATGATTGGTATGAATGTGGAGATATAAATGGATATTTTCATCCAATCAGAGGCGACCCGCGACGGCCACCTCGCGACTGATTGACTTATGATTGGTATGAATGTGGAGATATAAATGGATATTTTCAGCCAATCAGAAGCGGCTAGTGTAGCATCTACCTGAAGTATAAATCCCATCCAAACTGAGTTAACGTGAAAGTATTCCACTGAGAGAAGAAGACAACGTTGGTGACTGATTACGACTTCAACGGGAACTTAAGATGGACAGTACGGATTTTGTAGAGTCCCTCTTGAGTTTGAGAGTGATAGGACGAGAAGATGATGAAGCAAGGGGCGACAAGGAAGGTGTTTCATTTAGTGAGAATACAGCCCCAGATCCGAATGCATCAACAACTACAACAGCATCAGTATCCATGTCTAGATCATCATGTACTAAGGAGGAGGAGGAAGAGTTATTGAAGATACAACGTGCCAGCAAAAGTACAAACACCCCAGCGCATGATATATATGACTTGTATAATCAACGATGTCACGCCAAACGATGGACCGTAAGGACTAAAAAAGAGGTCAAGTGCAAGTTAGAGTGTAGCCGGTGCGTACACGCACAGTGCGGCTAGAGCACAGAGGAAGACTTTCCCTTAAGCGGTGTTCGCCGCTACTTAGCCAATGCGCCCTTATAAAATGGCTTAGTAAGAGATAACTCTCTTACTTGGGGCCAAGATTCCACTTTGGTTTACCAGTTAGCAAAAGCTAACGCCTTAACACAAGGCTCCCTTAATAGGGGGGTAGCTAAGGGAAGAACTCCCCTTACGCTACTACACTCACTGCGCGCGAGACCGGTCGAGGTCGCGCGACTGCACTTTAGAGTGAAATGTAAACTGAATATATTTAATATGTAATTAGCCTAAATTAATTTAAACTAATATAAACTATATGTAATACTAAGTAGAATATTCCAAATTCGTACCTAGCTAAAATGTAGTGTACACACCTGTGTACCGACACGTGGATGGCTGACACACCACCACACCAAGGGACACACCTGTACCGACACGTGGATGGCTGACACACCACCACACCAAGGGCCCCTGCCCTGATTGGTTAAAATAACCAATGGTCCAAACCTTTCAGACCGGTCAATACTGACCCCAACCGTATTGTACTCACGTACACTACACATACTGAATGTAACCAGAATGTAACCCTGTTACATCCTCCCCCATCAAGACTATTGCTTACGCAATAAATCAATTTTAGTTGGAGAACTCCAACTGCCAGAACCACTGGCTAACCATGAGCACCATTAGTGGTGCTAAGGATGGAAACTATTCCGATAACTCGGAGGTGGATTCCCTTGGGGATATCTCCCTAAAGGCTGACCACTCCGACAGCGCCTAACGGCGGTGTCGGTCATCCAATCCATTCCC
The DNA here is from genome assembly GCA_026184515.1 of Peronosclerospora sorghi. Lineage (NCBI taxonomy): Eukaryota > Oomycota > Peronosporomycetes > Peronosporales > Peronosporaceae > Peronosclerospora > Peronosclerospora sorghi. The sequence goes on along the minus strand of CM047581.1, from coordinate 18,273 downwards.
CACACGTGGGGAAAACGCGCTAACTTGTGCGCAACCTTTACCAACTACGGATGATGCATCCGGGTCGCCGAAGGCGACCATCACCAATGAACCGGACACGGTTCGTGAAGCCCGACATGCCGTACCGGCACGGAAGGGACTTCGTGACCCTCAAAAGAAGGCTAAGAACGAGGTCAAGAGAGGTTTAGCCTCCTATACCCCTGGTCCAGCGGCTGTACTGCCGCGTGAAATTGCGCGCCGGAAGCAACTCCGGGCCAAACTGCTAACGCCTAAGCAGTTCACTGTCAAGTCCTACCGAGCGCGCCTCATGAAACAGGCACGTGGCGCCATCGTAGAGATCCTCCGCGAGGTTCCCTACGTTTTCTTTCGGGACGAGAGTGTAGAACGGGCATTCCGCGCTTGGGCGGAAGGGGAGAAGTGTAGCCGGTGCGTATACGCACGGTGCGGCTAGCGCACAGAGGAAGGCTTTCCTTAAAGCGGCGTTCGCCGCTACTTAGCCGATACGCCCTTATTAAGGGCTTAGTAGGAGAGATCTCTCCTACTCGGGGTCGCGAATTCAGTGATTGGCTGATAGTCACTCTACTGTTCAAAGGCATGTGCGTATGATCGCAACATGTCTCCGAGAACGCGGTTAACCCGTTACGTCTGCCCATCCGTTTCCGGGTGGTCCGCAGTTGACATCTTCAACTGGGTTCCCAACAATGAGAACGTTTCTTGCCAGAAACGTCCTGTAAATCTCGGATCTCGATCCGAGACAATGTCTTCCGGCATTCCGTGCAAACGGAATACCGCAACGAATATCCGCGCTGTTTGAGCGGCGGTCACGTTCGCTGATACTGCAGTAAGATGTACCATCTTAATGAAACGGTCTACAAAGACCACTATTCCGGTCTTCCGACTATTGTCGGGTGGAAGACCTAATACGAAGTCCATTGAAATGGACTTCCAACACTCTGTCGAACCCGGCAGAGATTGCAGCGGATCCTGTGCAGACTGCGCAGGCTTAACGCGCTGGCAAATCTCGCAAGCGCGTACGTATTTCCGTACCCACTTGTACTGGTTTCGCCAGTAAAAGTCACGTGCGAGAGAAGCGTATGTCTTCTCTCGACCTTGGCCCCGAAATCGGTGCATCATGATACTCAAACATAATTTGATGTTTGAGATCATCGTCGTTTGGAACGACGATACGACTTTCATCTTTTTGGTCTGTGCTGTAAAGCATCAGACCATCGTGCAGTCGATATCGATGCACGCAAGCGCGGAGGAACTCTGGGAGTTCATCGCGCTTCTCACTTGATTGATTACTTAAGTAACCAATCAACAGACGTGTCTCCTCGTCTGTTTTGTACGCCTCGCGTACTTGTCGTATAATTGACGACGACAAAGCAGAGCAACGGATCGCGTTTGCACTGGCACCTTCGGTTACGGACGGTTTCGTCTCGTAATCGGGCCTTCGTGATAGCGCATCCGCTATCACGTTCAACTTTCCGGGTTTGTATTCAACCGTAAAGTTGTATTCAGCAAAGAATGACAGCCATCGAGCCATTCTTTGAGAAATGTGTGGTAAATTCACGGCCTTGCGTAGCGACGCATGGTCCGTGTAAGCCACAAAAGGTCTATCTCCCAAGAGATAGATCCGAAACTTGGCCAGTGCATACTTCATGGCAAAGAGTTCCTTGTCATGCACTGGATAGTGGCCTCGGCTGGGCGCAACTGACGCGATTGATATCAGATAACGTGATCACGATCATCGTGATCACGCTGCATCAAAGCACAGCCGATAGCGAAATCGCTCGCGTCGCAAACGACGTGGAACGGACTCTTGTTATCGGCTATAGCCAAGACAGGCGCTTCAGTAAAGCTTTGCTTGACTGCATCAAAAGCATCTTGGCATTGGGTATCCCAATGCCATTCAACATCTTTCTTAAGCAATTGAGAAAGAGGTCGTATCAACCCAGCATAGTTGCACGAATACTTGTGCAAATATGTTGCCAACAACATATATGCTTACGCATAAGCTCTAACACTCGACGGAGATGTTCCCTATGGACATCTACATCGATTTTATCGTGTTCACCCTTACTATGGATGAACACGTCATCGAAATAACTCGGTGCGAATTCTCGCACAGGGCGTAATAGATGCGTTACGCATCTGTTAAACGTAGCAGGGGTATTTCGAAGCCCCTGCGGCATAACAAGCCACTCCCAAAGCATGCCGCTTGGGGTGCTTACCGCCGTGAGAGGGATATCCTTCTCACGCATTAGGATTTGATAAAATATATCTCTTAGATCTAGAGAACTAAAGTTGGTGCTCCCGCACATGACATCAATGATGACATCTTTTCGCGGTATCGGCGTCTGCGCCGGTACCGTCGCTGCGTTCAGCTTGTTGTAAGCGTGAACTATTCTCCACCCACCTGTGGACTTTTCACACAAAAGGTGGGGGTAGAGTGCGGTGAGATAGACTCCCGCACTTGGCCTGCTTTACGACGAGCTTCGAAAAACTCGTCGATCGATTTTACTTGATCACGCGGCAACGGCCATTGCCGCGTGACAAAATACTTCGTGCCTGGCACGAGGTCAATTTCATGACGAGTTCCCTTATCCTTAGGGAGATCGCTAGGTACTTCTTCTGGGAATACGTTAGCGTATTCACTAAGTACCTCATAAAATGGGGAGTTCGCTTTAAAGCGACTCCCATCTCTGCGCTTCAAAGCGCTGAACTTTGGTTTGATCATTGGGAACCTCGTTCCCAATGTTTTCCACTTGTAATGTGGATATTCGCTCGCGAATATCCACTACATCATCTGTTGCAACGATGATACAGATCTGTTCGATCTGATCATCGTGCAAGTTCTTCATAAACTTCTTTCAGCTTAGCGCTGGAAGAGCCATCACCTTCGAAGCTTCTTTCGGAGGGTGTTCCATCAACAGAGACTGGGTAGATAATCCGGTCTCCGTTTGCGTCAAGACGTTGATCTTCTCGACGGAACTGTCCATGCAATCAGACGCACTCGTATGATTGAATGCTACACGGTGATTACGATTCACCGTGTGCGAATACTCATCATCATGGTGGCCACTGCCTACCATGGAATTTTCTTGTCGATCAGATGTGCTCGTCTGATCGGCCGCCTGTTCTGTGACACGGTGGTCTTTATCACCTGTGTGCATGGCTAACGCAACGTGGTGGGAACTGGCCACCACGAAGTTGTGCTCACGATTGCACTCGATCGTGAGTTCACTCTCATCAACACGGAATTCTTTCGTCGTGTTGGAACCTTCGGTCGCACACTGGGTGTTTCCCACTGTGGATACTATTTCATTCTCACGGTGGGTATTTCCCACCGTGGATATCACTTCATTCTCTTGGTGGTCTTTATCAACCGTGGATATCTCTCCAACACGCAACGACTCTTCCGTTGCGTGTGGTAGTCCCTCTGGACTCTCACCAGCGGAGGCACCTTCCGCTGATCGTGTCGGAACAGACTTGGTGGTGCCATCGCTATCCACCAGACTGTCCGACGCTGCGGTTGTATCTTCTGATACAGCCGGATTACACACAGGGTGATCATATCCTGTGGGTCCGCCGCAGTCGATCGATAGTTTAACCCAGTCGATCGAAGGTTTAAACTTGGACATCCATGGGATTCCAAGTATCACATCGAACTTGTCATCTAAATCGAGGGAGATGAATTCATCCTCGAATGACAGTTCATTCAACTCGAAGCGTGTCTTAATCACACGCTTTGGAATATTCACGGTTGCACCTGATGCTAACCGGACTGACAACATACTTCGTGGGGTTTCTACCTCCACGAAGCTCAACAGCGTTAGACTCTGAGTTCTAACGAAATTGTTTGAAGCTCCTGTGTCAAACAAAGCTCGCATGGGGACATCGCTGCCGTGCGGCCTAACCTCCAGGGTGATAATAGGCTTATCATCACCCTGCACCTTTTGACAGGACATAGTCCCGTCTGGGGCTATTACCCTCACATGCCCTATGTCGGCATGTGGGATAACATTCCCAGTAGGGCGCCACGCCCCTACTGGTGATTTACGTTTTTTGCACCAACAGGGTGATGTACCTGTTGGTGTCGCCGTGCAGCGGACGGTTCCGTCCGCTGACTGCGTGGCACCGGACGCGGTGCCATACACCCATGGGCAAAATTCCCCACTTTCGTGCATCGATTGCAGCGAATGTTCTTCTTAAATTTCGGTTGCTTCGAACTCGAAGCAACCGCAACCGATAGTTCCATCGGCTCTGGACCTCCACCGCCCATGCTCTGGCGCGGGTGGATTTTTCTTGAGACGAAGTGTGAACTTCGTCTGCCCGACTGCTGATTGTTGACATGCTGTTGCGGCATGTCAAAAGCGAAGGGCTGTTGAGCCCTTCGGCTGTACCCAGCATGCGATGACGCTGATCGCATGCTGAACTCTTCACGGATGCTCATATCAATGGCATCCCTTAGCGTCTTTGGCGGGTGCCGGGAAAGACTCTGTTTGACGAGGTCATCATTTAGTCCCTTCATGAAGCCAGTGACCTGCATAGCAGGGGGCACCGGCTCATACACAATATTTTACAGCAAATATTGCGTCTTCTGAGCGTAAGCTTGAAGGTCAAGCTTACCTTGCCGGAGTTCCATGAACTCCTGCCGTTTACTTAGCTCCATTTCTGGAGCTTCAAAGTTGAGCTTTAGCTCAGCTTTTAATTCCTGATAAGTCAGGAACGCAGAGTCATCAGTGGATCTGCGACTTATCGCCCATACCCTGGATCTGCCGCCCAGACATGTTGTGGCGAAGTACGCCTGTTAACGTTCGTCAACAATATTTTGCGCAGATGGCATCTTCCACCTCTGCGAACCATCTACGAAGGGGCTCGCCCCCTTCGCCGGTAAAGGGCGGTACTCGCGCCTTTACCACTTCAACGCTATGCGTTGCAGGTGCCGTCCGCGCTGATTCTTTCGCGTGCCGTGATGGTGTTTCGAGGTGGTTTCGCCTAAAGCGATGCACCACCTCCATCGCTTCCTCCGGGGTCTTATCCAGGAGGAAAGTAAGGATGTCGGTCCCCATGGACCGAACCATTTCTACCGTCGCGTATTTATTACGCGACGTAAAGTGAGGTAAGTGTTCCGTCACCACTTCCAGCGTTCTCTTTCTCTTGGCAGGCGTCATGTCTCGCGACATGATGCCGAGCGGATGTTAATCTTCGCTCCGATAGTTAACTATCGGAACGGAACTGTGATCGTTAGGACGGACCACAAAGTGCTACCAGGTGTAACAGGACTGATCCTGTTACAGGCTTACACTGTGTTGTGCGAGGAAGCGCGCAATACGGGAGGGGTAGGATTAGTTGATGACAACTAATCCTATATTAAAAGCAAATAGAATATTCGCTTAAGCTTGAGAACGCAAAATTAAGAGTGTTTATTAAATGGGTGGTTAGCGGCTAACAGTATAGTAATTACCTAACTAATATAATAATATCAAGTATTAAACTAACTGTACTATTAGTTAACCTGCATGATTCGGTATTTATACCGAATCGACTTTTCCTTCTTAGATTATAATAACTTATAATCTATTATTTGAATTTTAGACAACGCGTCTGAAATTCAACTGTGATATTCTAACTTGAATATCAATTATGTAATGGCACCCCATTACAGCGATGGCCAACTCGCTCACGGCTAATTTGTTTGTGATTGGTATGAATGTGGAAAAATAAGTGGAATTTTTGACCAATCAGGAGTGACATGAGACGGCCACCTCGCGACGGCCAATTCGCGACGGCCAACTCGCTCACGGCTAATTTGTTTGTGATTGGTATGGATGTGGAAAAATAAGTGGAATTTTTGACCAATCAGGAGTGACATGCGACGGCCACCTCGCGACGTCCAACTCGCTCAATCAGATTACAAAGGTTTTCTGAAGTAACTGTCAAAGATGATCAATCAGGTTACAGAGGGAATCAGTGGTAGCTCTCAAGGATGATCAATCAGGTTACAGAGGGCCTCAGCGATAACTGCCACGTATTGAAGTCAGCGCTGAAGTAACCACAAAGTATTGGGTGAAAAAAATGATTGACGTTGATGTAGGAGGTAGTAATACTTAATAGAACGAAATTTCCCTTGAAGTGCGCAGATCTCTGGCGGCCGTAAAAAACATTCTTTTTGATCCCATACAAAAAACAAGTGTAATACAAGGAAGTCGTTGAGCGAACACCCTAGCAAGTGGAGTTGCAGCCGTTTGAAGTGCGCTAGTGTTGGGGGCAGCCCGGAACAACCTTTAGAAGTGTACCCCAAGTGTAATTGATTGATTTGTTGGTTCGAACGGAAGTAATAAGTACCCGGGAAGTAAAACAAGGAGGACTGGCTTATTACCTCTTTGTGTTGTTAATTAAGTGGAATTATAATAATTTTCAACCCCTTCACGACACATGTACTCCCCGTACATGAGAACCACGCTGTGTCATGGCTTCTGAAACCACCTTCATCGTGTCGATGTATCTGTTGATACAAAGCGCCAGACAATTCTGCTGCTTGCCGTCTAGCTTTCCGTTGGGGCGAGTAATGCACTTGTCAAAGCACTTTTCCTGTAGACTCTGCGTCAACTCCTGCAGTTCCTGATGTTGCACTTCCGAGCGAACCTGTTTACGAGATAATTAGAGATCATTAGGCCCCCACTTCTCCACGAAACTGTAATGTGGTGTTTAGCCTATCAGATTCAAGGAGTGTCAAGAACGCAAGTTTCGGTGAGTCACCTGACATTGGGTATTTTACATATTTTCATGTGGGTACATATTGGGACCATAGGGAGGTAGTATTGGTTTGAGTTGTGGATTTGCCTAAAAGAGAAGAAGTCGTTTGGAATCTTTTGGTTTTGCCTTTGGGCTAACACCTCAACAGAAGGTCGTTTAAACTTTTGCTATGTGCATCAGTCGCCTCCGCCCGCCGCGGAGTGTTTGGGAGCAGAGGGTCGAGTAATCCCCTCTAGCTCATTATACCCGGTCTGGACGCTCCACACGCGCATTTGGCCAGCCGGAAGTCCCTCGACGGGAGCACGCATTGGTCGACTTCCTCAAGTTTAAGTCACGTACGTTTGGAACGTGCTATTCACTGGATTGTTCTTTACGTGGAGATATCGTTTGTGTAGTTTCACGGGCATATTGGGTCTTTACGTGGACATATTGGATTATTGTAACATTGGTTGGAGTTTAGATCGGTTTTGGTCTTCTCTCATATTGGCCAGGGGCTAGACCGGTTGATTGGTCTACCCTCTATTATTTCGTATTGGTCAGGTCTAGATTGTTTGGACGATCGACCTATTGGAATTTATCTTTTGGATGTGTTTCTCGTCTGTACGTACCTGGGGTGAAGAGTTCCGCCCTAGGTACACCTAGCCAGCACGGTCTCATATTCAAGATCGAATCAGATCGATCTGCGATCCCGATCCACCGAGTGTGTAACTAGCCCATTCCATCGGGTACACAAGGTGAGATGAACTTAAGTGAATCGGACCAAGTGTCTTTGGATGATGACCGGTCGTCTGCCAGCAGCGGACGATCGGACCAGATTTCGAATGGAGGTCCGCGGGGTACCCCCCCCCCGTAAGTTGGAAGGCTGGGCACGATGGTGGTGGTCAGGTTGTCGATACAAATGTATTCGATTTCGAACTTGACTCTACCACAATGGTGCGCGTGCCCGGATCACTTGGTGATCGTGGATATCACCGCGAGGTGTCATCAAAGATTGAATCTGAAGATTTGAATTTGGAATCGTTCTGGAGAGGGCGTAAGGAAAGGCTATCACCTTACGTCTTCGTTCTCGATAAAGATGGCGATGTCCGGTCTGGCCTGGTGGAGGACCAGATCGGGATTAATAAATGTTTTCCTCCCCAAAAGGCTCCCACCGGAGACGATCGGGATTATAGCAAGTCCTGCTATAGTCCCGGAAAGGATCAGGACCAAGGTCCTGATCCTATGTATGTGAATAAAAAAGTTGATGGAAAATTAAAAGAAGAAAAATACTTGGAGGCTGATCAGAACGATCAGACCAACCTCCCCAAGGTCCCCAATATTCCCAAGAAAAGTTTGGGAATGCCGGCCGACGAAGACGACCTTGAAGAAAAGTCGCAAGTCGGAGGGGAGGCATCACTGAAGTAGACCTAAACAAGATGTATTACATTTTTGAGCTGAAACGATTTGTTCGCTTTGACGTGGTCTTTCGGGTGTTGAACCTCCAAATCCCCGTCCATCTTCTCGGTCCCACTACCGAGCCGATCCAGAGTGATCGCCCATTACTGTTGGTGAAGAACTTGGTGGAGATGTTGGTTGAGGTTGGCATTAAAATGCAGAACCCCGCCGATGTCCAAAAACTATTTGAATTTGAGACTTGGAGGCTGAAATCGTCAATGTCGACCTTCCGCGACCATTTGGTCCCACCGGTGGGGGCGGTTCGCCGCCCAACTCCCACCGCAGCAGTGAAGGTCGCTGAAGTCTCGACAGCGCTTGTTGACATTGGTTCTGATGACGAATCGGTTTATCAATCTCCACCGGCCTCGAACAGCTGATCAGAGTTTGAGACTGGTGTCGAGCGGATGACCATGGGGGTGGACCATGTCCAGCCGGAACAAAAAAAAGGACGTGCGGCAGCAAAGGGCTGCTTTCCAGTCGGGGCTCCAGCGACCCCCACAGACCTCAGTTCCGCAAAAGGAGGGTATCAACACGTTGCCAATGACTCCAGCTAACGTCCAAGCCATGTTTGAGACGATGATGGAGCGTTTCATGGAAGACCGGGTTAGACCACCTCTGCGCCCACATGTCCAAGACCGGTCTACCCAGCAAAGTGCCAATGTTTGCCGAGATGTGGATATGGAATCGGTAACATCTGTGGACAAGCCCACTCGAAGTGATAAGCAAGTCGGCAAAGGTAAGCGCAAGCCGCAACCGGCCAGACCGCGTAGACCAAGCAAGACAAGTGACTGTGACATGGAGTCGGTCGGCGGTCTTGACGACCACTGTGGGTCAGACGGTACGGGCGCTGTCAAGCCACGAAAGGCTAACCTAGCCTCCACTATTGCTTACGACTTTGGATCTGCTGCGATTCCGCGCATACGCATGGCCGCGACGACCGACCTCAAGGACTTCACCGGCAAGGATGCTGATGAAGACCAGGCCCGGTCGTTGTTAAGTCTGGTCAAGTCTGCGTTCCTGCGAGACCAGACCCCAAAAAATAAACGTTTTATAATCTTCCGGGAGTTGTTAAAAGGACCGGCTGCGAACTGGATTCAACAGTTGGGTCGGGGCGTCCGGTCTGACTGGGACCTGTTATGTGCAGAGTTTGAAGGTCAATATTGTAACTCCGGATTTTTAAGCGTCCGTAAGTACCACCATATGCAGAAGCGGGCCGACGAAACACCGATCGAGTATTTGCATCGGTTGAACGTGGCTGCACTTCGCGCCGGCATAACAATTAAAGAGAATAACCCGCCGAACGGTGCTGCTCTGGAACATGTGGGTCACTACATTAGTACCCTGTACGATCAAGAACTGGCGGACCAGATTACTATGCTGCGTCTTAGGGACGCGGGTGAAGTTGAACAGACTCTACGGACGCTACAGCAGTCGCGTAGCATGAGGACGAAGAGTGCTGGTGTATCAGGTCGCTAACGATCCAAGCCCAGACCCAGACCGATCCGGTCAAGAGACCCTGGACCAGACCGACCCGAGCGGTCAAGGCGATCGTAGCCGAAGACAGCACGGGATCGGAAGGAGAATGTGGAAGTCAATCGAGCCAGGAGTCATCGGATGAAGACCAGTGTCGTTACGTCTATGTTGCGGGACCTGCCCCAAAGACCAGGTCTAAGCCCGACCATGTAAACAGGAAGGGAAGGAAGGGAAGGAAGGGAAGCAAGTCCGATCCGGACCGACCTCGTCAGAAGTGCTCCCACTGTGGATCGAGCAAACATGATGGTCCAAACTTCTGGAAAAAGATGGTGTGCAAGAAGTGCGAGAGACGCGGCCACCCGACTGACCACTGCCTTTTTGTATGCAAGTCATGTGGAGAGATCCACGATGCCGTCCACTGCAAGATTGAAGAATTTTTTAACATGATACGCAAGTGGTACGTGCCGGACAAGCACGCGGGGATGCTGCCACCGGATGCGGAAAAGATGTTAAACTAGAACGCTCGCCAGGTTGGAATCTGGATCGAGCCGAGCGTTCTACGGTTCACATCTATGCATATGTCGGCAAGGAGGATAAGACCGACAATACACGTTCTATTCCAAATTGCGTCGACCCAGACCATCCGGTCTACAGTATGAAGACCGATGAGTACTCCCGGACCAAGGTGGTTATGCAGTTGGACTTGCTTCCTGGAGAATCCCGCGGATACTGGAAGTATCACGCGCCTGATAAATGGTTCAAGCAGGCGAAAGCCTGCGGCAAGATTAATAACCAGAATGCGACGATGTTGTTTGACTCTGGAGCTGAAGTCTCGATAATCGATTCCGCCTTTGCTCGTAAGGTCGGATGTCGTATAGACGATACCCAGAGACAAGAATGCGTCGGGATCGGTGAAAACTCATATATGACCGAAGGAAGAACGCGTGTGAAAATTACTTTGTCGGGATTGCTGGCTACTTTTTCAGCGCTTGGGTTGGCAAGTTGGCTGGTCAAGACGCTTTACTAGGAATGGATTTCATGGTCCCATCTGGTATTCGCCTAGACCTGTCACATGGAGTGCTCACGATCCCAGATGAGGTCCAGGTCCAGTTGGCTGGTCGAAGACCTCTGTATGGTCCGTATACCGATCTTGTCCGGTGGGCCCAAGACCTCACTATCCCAGTCGGTCGGTCTGCCGATACCCCGGTCGAGAAAGGTTTTCGTTCGAGGAATTTATGGTTGACCAGGGGCGATCGGTGGGTCCCGACCTTCGTAAAGAGTGCTGGTCGACGTGATTTTGTCTGTGTTACCAATATCGGTGAAAAGCCGCTGACACTGGACAATAACACTATTTTCGGTATGTGGTTAGCAGAAGGGAAGGTACCAAGGAAGATGGGGTTCGTCTCGATTGGATCGAGGTGGTATGTCGAGTGGCAAAACCTGGCGTACCAATCGACCACCGATCTTATCAGCGATGATGGGTCGGTGGAAGAGGATACCTCACCTTTAGTGGAAAGACCAAGTTATGTCACCCCAAAAAAGATTTTGGTCCGAAGAAAGGCGCCGCAGTCACCAGGAAAGATGGACCATCAAGTAGACGAGCCGAGGCTAGTCAACGTGGTGTCAGCACAAGACCAGGCGACAGCGGATCAAGAAACGGAAGAAGGGGAACATGAAGTTGCTAGGTCGGACCATGACGGTTCCTAATCAGACCGATATCAGTGAAGGACAGCCCGTCGATCAATACCAGGGGCGTTCAGCCGGTCCAGATGGTCTAGGTGATATCACCCCAGAAGATGAACAAGTCTGTATACATGAAGGCGGGGAACAGTACATTCAGGAGCTGGAAAGCCAAATGGCAGTCCTCCCTGAAGTGTCTGCCGACTCTCCCGAAGTTACAATGGATGATCTACAAGTGGGTGTTCAAGACCTTAACAGTCCAGACCAGATCGAGCAGTTGAAGAATATCATATGGAAGAAAAGACATCTGCTGATCGGAAAGGGCAACGCCTTACCACCTGCAGCCCGTGGTGCGATTTGCGATATTGACGTGGGAGATGCCAAGCCGATTGCCTAGCGATGTCGACGCGTGGCGCCACAGTACCGTGAAAAGCTTTCTGATCTCATTAAATGACTGTTGGGAACCAAGATTATTAGACCGTCGACCTCGCCATGGGCCTCGCCGATCGTAATTGTTATCAAGAAGAACGGCGTTGACATTAGACTGTGCATCGACTATCGACTGGTAAACCGGTTGACTAAACTCATGGTGTACCCGATGCCACTGATTAATGATCTGTTGGAAGACCTCGACAAGACCTTGTGGTATTGTTCGCTAGATATGGCAAGTGGATTTGGGTGGTCTCGATTACTGATCGAGCCCGAGAGATTTCCGCATTTGTGACGCCGTTTGGTCTTTTCGAGTGGAATCGTATTCCGTTCGGTCTGAAGAACGCGCCCCAGATCTATCAAAGGTTGATATACAACGCACTGTACGGACACTTCAAAATCAAGACCGATCGGGACCCTGCCGAAAGTTATGATGTGTTTACAGAGGGGTGAATCCGATCGGGAAAGAAGACCGTCCGTTCTAGGGAGGCGGTCGTACATCGACGACATTCTGATACCTGCCTCGTCATGGAACGATCTGTGCGAGAAGGTTGAACGATTGTTGGAGACATTTGACCGCTGGAACCTATCTATCAGCGCCATAAAAAGTTTTTGGGGTATGTCCAAGGTCGCTTATTTAGGTCATATGGTTTCGAACAATGGTCTAGAGGCTAATCCTAAGGACCTGGATTCGTTAAGAAACCTCCCGTTTCCCAAGTCTCTGAAGGCAATGCAGTCCTTCCTAGGAAGTTTAAACTACTACAGCCGCTTCATCGAAGATTTTGCTATCTACGCGGCTGTGTTGTATGAGCTCCGGGAAGTGGAATACCATATGTTGCGCGAAGAAGACCGGGAAAATTTACATGGGGGCGCCGACTCTGGTCTTGCTGCAGATTGTCCGCAAGTGGAGGCCGAAGACCATATGAAGCGTGCAAAGTTTGCTTTTGGTATGTTGAAGGCTAAGATGGTGACGGCACCGATTTTGAAGCATTTCGATCCCGAAGAGGTCCCGACCATTATTGTATATGCTAGTCAGCGGGCCATTTCGGCCACTCTAGTACAAGATCATGATGGTGTGTACCGTCCGGTCACGTTCACGAGCAGAACGCTGAAGCCAAATGAAGTGAACTATGGAATTGTCGAGAAAGAAGTTCTGGCGTTGCTACGAATTCTGAATGTGTGTTACAACCTTCTGGTCGGCCGACCTATAAAGGTCCTGTCAAGACGGTCTACTTTGGCCTGGCTATTATCAGCCAATGGGATGGACGGACGTCTAGGCAGATGGTCGGCGGTCTTGTCGTAGTGGACCCTCGAGGTCGTTAAGTGCACCAGGGGCGAGGAAGAGATATTGGGCACATTAGCTGCCAGTATCACCCCTCGGTCTGAAGTGGACGAGGCATCGATAGCGATTGCCCCGAGGAATCAACATCGGCAGTCAGTTTCGAGACCGCCACCGACCGTCGACCATGATGAAGAGCTCTTGGTCTTAAGTTTTGACGGATCGGCAAGCGTGAAGAAGAAGGTCGGCGCCTATAGTGACATATTGTGGAAGTTTCCACAATGGTCTATAGTTGTAGCCGCTGCCGATTTCACGCCGGATATTACTGTTAACGAGGCGGAGTACCGAGGTCTACTTATATGTCTGGACCTGCTGTCGTCGCAAGAGAAGGGGCGAGTTATCATATGTGGTGACTCCAATCTAGTGATCAGGCAGATCACCGGAGAGATCGACTGCAAGTCTCCACGACTAAGGACGCTAAATGATCGAGTAATGAAGGCATTGAAGGACCACCCCAACCACGAGCTATTGCACGTGAAACGGTACTGGAACAGAATCGCCGACTACCTCGCGACCAAGGCCATGCAAGACCGGACCGGGGCTACGATCACCGAGAAGGCCGTTCCGGATGAATTGGTGAATATAAACAGGCTCCCAGAGGTGATCGGACCCAAGAACGCCCCAGTACAGGTTCATGTGATGGTCGCGACTAGATCGAAAGCTCAGAAGTCTCGCCGACCGTTCCCGAAGGAAAGTTTGAACGAATATGCAGTGCAACAGTTAAGGATGGAACGGATCCTCAAGTAGCAGAACGAAGAAAAATGGATTATGAACCTGAAGACCTACCTGCGTGGTGAACTGTCCAAGTTGACGAACGATAAAGCGATAGAGTGCATCAAGATCGTGGATAGCTACGAAGTGGATGATAATGGATTATTGTATTACTGCCGCGATGCCGACCAAGACAGTGCAGACCGGGACCGACTGGCGAAATTAGTGATCCCGAGTTGCTGCAGCCGGATGTCCTTCATCACTATCACGTGAGTCTAGAAGGGGACATCAGGGCATAGGCAGGACCTATCACAAGATCAGGTCCCACTTCCACTGGAGAAGTCTTTTCCGCAGTGTGCAGAAATATGTGGGATGTTGCACGGATTGCGAGACCGGAAAGGGTAGACCGGTAATTAAGGGATGATCGCCCGGAAATATCGAAGCTACTTACCCTTTCCAGGTCATAGAGATGGACCACATACCGTCACCGCCTAGATCGACGCGCGGCAACACTGAGCTGCTGATCTGAGTAGACCTGTTCACTGGTCTAGTTATTGCGAAGGCAAGTGCGTCCCGGTCTGCCGAGCAGATCGCCAAAAGTTACGAAGAATGCGTGTTCCGAAGGTTCGGCGCCAGCGAGGTCATCAGACACGACCGAGAACTTGCTTTCATGGCCGAGGTGTTCCGGTCGTTTAACAATATGCTGGGCCAGAAACAGAGCGCGACGATGGCATATCGTCCGCAAGCGAATGGATCGGCAGAACGTATGGTACAAACTATTACAAGAGCAATCAAGATATACGTTGCCGATGCAGACCAGCGCGATTGGGACGAATACGCAGAAAGGCTGGTGTTTGCACTCAACTCGTCGACCGATCGGGTCCGAGGAGAAACGCCTTTTTATCTTGCGTATGGATGGGACCCCCGGTCCACTCTTGAGGCCGCGATACCTATTGGCTGCACTCAGACCCGCGATCGTGATGCTCGAAGTTGGCGCATGCAGGCCCAGAAACATTACCAGCATGCAAGAGAAATTGTCAACGAAAGTCACGTCAAGCTACACAAGACCGGGCAGACCGGAACAACGACCAGGTCCAACCCCACGGTATAGAACCAGGGGCGAGGGTATGGTTGTACCTAGACCGAGTGAAGGAGGGCTATGCGAAGAAGCTGGCTCACATGTGGCACGGTCCTTTCCGTGTTGCCGAGCTGATTTGGTGAACACGCTGCCCGTCTAGTAACAACCGGCACGGACTACAAGGTCTTCCCGATTGTACATGTGTCCAAGTTAAAACTGGTCCGAGAATTTCCTGATCGTCCCAAAATGCCCTGTCTAGTAGATGAGGCAGAACGGTTTGATTCCGATGAAGCATTACTACCGGAGGACAGTGGGAACGACCGCTGGAGAAGGACGAATTTGAAGTGGAAAAGGTCTTAGATGTCCGATCGGTCAAGAAGACCAGGTTCGGCCGGACCCACCGAGAATATCTGGTCCGATAGAAGGACCATGATGAAACAACTTGGATCGATGAGTCCGACCTGAACTGTGGAGCACTACTACGAGAACTCAAACGGGACCGAGTCAGTCGGAACCGTTTCGCAGTGATGCAGACCCATGAAGACCAAGACCAAGACATGCAGTAGCATCGATCTTCCCGACCGGTGTGAAGAGGTGGAAGGTCTTGTGTCTTGTGTATTGTGTATTGTGGATATGTCACGAATTGGAATAGTGGAGTGAGGAACGTGGATTGTTTTTTCACGATGTAAGTGGAACGGTTGGTGATAACGTGTCTAGTGCAACTCTGGAGAAAGTGGTGGAATTAGCTCAAGTGATTTGATGACCGAACATGTGAAAAAGAACGATGATATATATTAAGTGTTATCTGGTCGACTACTTACGACCTCACTCGCCATCACCCCACAGACGGCCGACGGTCAACGACGGATGCTTTTCAACTTGGTCCTGGTACTGGTTACGCCAAGGTTCTTGTTGGTCTAGTTGGACCAAAGAATCCTTGAGGTCCAAGACCGGTGTAATGCACCCAAGACCGGGGTACCATGTGCCACCGTCATCCAGCAGCCGGGTCCCCTCGACGCGACGCCGCGGCATATGAAGTACAACTGGATATAAGAACACATCGACGTCGCACTGGTGGGCCAGCATCCCGTCCAAAACATATTGGCACAGGGACTTCCAGGCCTCACCCGCTCTGATCCGACGCCGCTTGCGCTTGTTCTGGATGGTCTCCAAGCCAGGGTCTTGCCGAAATCGTTCAGGGGGAAGCACCAGATAGTGGGATGCCTCCCATATGGCTTGGGCGTGAGTCTTGTTAAAATATTTCACCCGACTCATGAAAGCATTGGCCCACGGAGTCGAGTGGAAGATGAACCCCAGCTTGGGATGCTCGAAAATATTCCACGGCTCGTCAGCGTACAAGCAGTAGATCTGTGCCGACGTTATCAAGTCCGGCCGCCATTCCGACGCGGCAGAAACTTTCTTCGCCGGCGGGAAAAGCCAATGGTCTGGATGAGAGAAAGACCGGGCCAGGAGCTGCTTGGTCAGGGTGGACCGGCGTAAACAACCGATCTGCCCTGGCGACCACGGCAAAGTATCCTCACGCGTTCGTGGCGGAAGGGAAGAACTGTCGATTGCCACGTTGGCCAACAAAGCATCTTTGTGGAGCTTGGACGTCCCAGGCAAGACCGTAGGTGTTGACTTTGTCGACGCATGAGGTGGTGGAACGCCACCATGCGGGCCGGTCTTCTTGGTCTGATCCGAAGTCGATGCAACTTGAACAAAACTTTCATGTGGACTTGTTCGCGACTTGGTTGGGATGGGGACAGCAAACTCCGAATCACCGGAATCTTCGCCGGAGTCATCCCAGGACGAGACCTCTGAATACTTGGCATGGTCAGCACCGGCGGTCGAGGGCGCTTGATTTTTGGAGATGTTACTGTCGTCATCCTCGTCCAAGCTTAGGCCCACGAGGGGAGCCTGTATCTTGACTCGCTTACGAGGCACCGCACACTTACCTTTGAGTTCAGGGTCGCGCGCTGTGCCCCGCGACCTCGAGGGACTCGGCGCGTCCGCGCGCTTCTTAGACTTTTGACGAATTTTGGGCTGGGGAATTTCGGCCAATGAACGGCTTTGGTCTTGGTCCCGGTGGAGGTCACCCGACGACCGTTCGCTGCCTGCGTCCAATCGTTCGACTAGCGTTCACAAGACTGGACCTCCTCGGTCTGGTCTTGAATCGGAATTCGGAGCTCAGTGAGACGCCTCTCGAGGTCGTCGCTTTGAATGCTCAACGTGGTCTGGTCAAGCAGGTCTTCTGCTTGCTGCTGTTGGACCAGCACAAGCTGATCCCGAAGATGAAGCTGATGAGCCTCCAATAGGGTCAACCTATTGCGCGCGTTTATTAGTACGGTCAAAATCTGACGCAGCTGGAGGTCATGCGTGTTCGACTGCCGATCGGCGGAAAGCAGGGCATTGATCGCCTTGCTGATGCCAGGAGGTATACGGGCTGAAGACAAGCGAAGGTTAGAACAGGTCCAAGTGAAGACCGGACATGCATGCTTACGTTGTGTCGCCTGTTGATCAATCTGCTCCTGGAGACGTGCGATCTCTTCAAGTGCGTCTTGCAAGTGCGCGTCGGTCCCGGTATGATGCCCTGCCGATGTCCGAGGTGCAGTAGAACGATGGGGGCTGCCAGACCGGACCGACCGGACGGGCGAAGTGACATGCTATGACGTGGTATGCGAGGTGCCTACAAGAACGGTCGTTAAGGAAATACAAGAAGGTCAATTCCAGTAGTGCAAGTACCTGGAACGGATGAAGAAGATGGTTGCTCCATGTCGGAAAAGTCTGAATGACCAAGGTTCAACTGAATTTGATGGACGAGGTCATACCGTTGTCGTTGTGCGACACGGTCTGACTCAGGGGCGGCTGTGGAGAAGCGTGCCCAAAATTTGGCACACTTCTGGTCAAGTTTTGTCAAGGCATTTGGTATAATTTCGGATTGGTTTAAACAAGGGGGGCTTTTCAGCCTATCAGACTCAAGAAGTGTCAAGAACGCAAGTTTTGGTGAGTCACCCGACTTTGGGTATTTTACATATTTTTGTGGGGGTACATTTAGGGAATATAGGGTAGTAGTATTTTAGTTGTGGTTTTACCTTTTAGGACAGAGGTTATACCTTTAAGTAAGGAAATCTTTTAGCTTTCGGATAAGTGGTTGAAACCTCTTCTGGTCTTGGTTCACACCACAGCTAGGGGTCGCCGTTCTTCCCTTTTCGTACACTAGTCGCCTCCGCCCGCCGCGGAGTGTTTGGGGGCAGAGGGTCGAATTATCCCCTCTCGCCCATTATACCCGGTCTGGACGTGCCGCACGCGCACTTTGGCCCACCGGAAGTCCCTCGACGGGAGTACGATTTGGCGATTTTAACACCTC